>JAOWAT010072782.1:0-11037 GCA_028571025.1 Longipedia americana | reverse complement strand
GTGTAAGAAAATTAGAGTGTGCAGTAAAATCTTAAAACATTCTAACTCTCAAAATCTTTTTGAGATTCAATTTGGGGTTAATACTAGGTCTTAAAATTGCTTTTGTTAAATTGAAAAATTATTTTAGGGTATATTCTTTAATTTATGCCCAAATTAATTTTTGAGTTCAGTGTCCCTTTAAGAAAATATTGAAAAACCTTTGAAAAGATTTTATTTTTCACATTTTTTTGCGAACTAATGACATCACACATTTTTCCAGATTTTGCAAGTGAGCGTCGATTATTAGACGTTCGCGTCCTCTGGGTTAAGTCTAAATACTCTTCTTTCACTAATATTCTGCAAGTATATATCTGAAATAATTGCTTGAAACCATTAAAAAATCAGATATATTCTGAAGAAGGTTTGGAAAATTTCGGAAACTAGAGATTCTCTAGTTGTGACTTCTTCGATAAAAAGTGCATTAGCCATGCTATAAAAGGAAACAGAATATGCAAATATCTTCAGCATCCTTTAAGTTACAGGAGTGAATTATACTATTTTGGAATCCTTTTTTATTTGCGATTCCAAAATGAAATCATGCATTCCTCAAGTTTCAAGGATGGGGAGAATTTTTAAGGATTCTGTTTCTTTTTCTAGCATGGTTACTGCACTCTTTTATTGGAGAAGTCACAGTTTTTAAGACACTCTTTACTTTTGTCATTATGATTCTTTAAGTCTAAGAAAATTTAGGTAACGTATGTGATTTCCATGTTGAGCCAATATCATGTGGACGGAGTAGTAGAATGTAAGCTAAGTAAGATATTCAGACTTGATGTTGCAATGAAGCACTTCAGAGTTTTGATACCATTTTAGCTAGGATTTTGATACACTTTTAATATACTATGGTATATCAAAAGTGAATGACTCTTTTTCGACTCAAATAACTGAACCGTTCTTACCTCTGATCATTGAGCTCATTTGAATTAACTTCTATGGAAGACGACGTCGAAGACGACTTTGGTTTCCGGGGTTTCTTAGGTTTATAATTGTTATCACTGGATTCATTTCCGGGTCCTAAATCGTCTTCACAAAAACTGTATGGATCATCATCTGCCGCCTGAGAAGAAGCGTCTTGTTCACCCGTTTTTAAAACGCTATTTTCGGATTCGGTCTTATCTGCATCTATTACACCGTTCACTTGAGGCGTTTCCGCGTTTGTTTGCGGCATTTCCGCATTAGTTTTCGGCGTTTCCGCATTTGAATATGGCGTTTCCGCCTTCACTTGAGGCGGCGATTCCGTATCGTTACAATTCGTTATTGCAGACACAGATCCACTTTTATTGACTAGATTAGATTCGGTTTGAGATTCCGATTTATTACTATTACTTTCACTGCTTTCCAGATTTTCCTTCACAGATTCGTTATTTGCAGATATCTGGTTGTGGTCCAGATTATTATCCGGCGACACTTCGTTGGGTGTCATTTTGGAAGAATTTTCGTTATTACCTGCTCCTTCTGCACTTTCACTTTTATTACTTTTATTATAATCATAAGCATTTGTTGTTGATGTGTCACTTTCACATTGAGTATTTGCATCAGACTCTTTCAAATCAGTATCACTTTTTGTTGTTTCACTAATTTCATTTTGGTTTTCTGAACACCGATCACTTCCTTTTGCTAATTTTTGCTGATCACTTTGATCATTAGTGGAAGATTCTTTATCACTATCATCAGCTTTTGGATCGTTGCTTTGAGTATTTTCAGTAGTTTTGTCAATTTCTTCTTTTACTTCCAATTTGGAGTCTTTTCCTTCTATAGAAATGGACTCCACGTCTTCTTGAAGACCTTCCTTACTTTCAACTTTTTCTGCACTAGATTCTTTGGCTGGAAGATCATCAGTTAGGTCATTTATATCTTCTGGGCTGTCATTAACTTTGACACTGAAAATGGAGGAACAGATAATATTTGAATTGAAGGGCACACTGACACATAATTTATAGTCTGTAGATTTGCATAGAAATGACATTGTAACAATTTTGGTATCACTTTCAATTTTAATTATGCCCTAAATAATCAAGGTAAATAAAATTTGATTAAGGCCTGGGAAGTTATCTGGCAATATTTCTGGCAATAAAAATATTGCCGGAAATATTGCCAGAAATATTGCCAACATAGTGCTATGATGGAAATATTTTCAGCAATATTTCTGGCAATATTTCCGGCAATATTTTTTATTGCCAGATAACTTTCCAGGCCTTAATCAAATTTTATTAATGTACAATTGTGTAAATCAAACCAGAAATAATGTAAATTTAGTGTAGTGTTTCCTGGAAAATATATTCAATAATAGTTTTAATAAATAAAAGAAATATTTTGCAAAATCCGGGAATTTATCGACATTGAAAATTTAATGGCAATTCGAAATTGCCAGTCATTTTGAAATTGCCTTGACAATAGTTCTATAGAGCTATTTACCCTAGAGCAAATTTTGACTGATGTGCACAATGCCAACTTATAAATATGCATGGAACTGGATTAGCTATCCACTTAAACAATTTACTTCCTGCATACAGCACAAGATATTCACTATATATTTTGGGATGGAGGAAGTAGTTGTAATTTCTTATGATTTCTTATAATTACATCCTAAAAATAAAATTGAACACATTTTGGCACATTTAGTTAAGTGTCTGTCCAATTGAACTTCGTATTTTTGTTATAAAATTCTCTACTGAGATTTATGTGATTGTACGGACCAATACTAGTTTAAAACTTACATAAAAAAATAGGATGATAATATGTTTGTTACCGTTTCTCGAAACATAACAAGTGTAATGTTTCCCGAAAAAATATGAAAGTTCAAAATAGGGTGTTCAATAAAAACAATAAATTGTTATCATATTTATTTCTAAATTAAAGGGAGAAAGAAATCTGACCATTTAATATTATTCTACAATAGCTCATTCCTTAATTCAATCACACCATGATCTTAAAGAAAGTTAGAACATGCTTCTTCATAATTACATACATACATACATACCTTACAATCTTTTCATGTTTCTTCTTCTTCTCCTTGGACTTTGTCTTTCCAGCTGAATCTTTCACCGTTGCTGTTCCTTCTACTGCTGCCGTTGCCTTTGCCTGAGTACTTTCACTATCTTGTTTATCTTCCATAGCATAAGAACAGTATCAATGCATAAGGCAAAGATGGTTCTTTTTAAATTTCAACTCATTTTCAAGCATGACCTGTCTGAAACAAAAAAGGGAAAATTAGTTGAAATAAAGCCAATAAACATTTTTTTGCAAAACCGTTTTTATGGGTGGTTGTTTGACTACATGAAAAAATGTTTACAATTACTCGTGTGGAACGGTTCTTGTACTTGCCTATATCGCAATAGTTTGTCCTATTGCTTTGACTCAAGCTATCAGTAGAAACTCATCAAAGCAAAGGAGTCACGTTTACATGTGTTGGTAATTTCATTTTGAAAATAAAATTCAACCTGTGCACTTGAATCAACATAAAACTACGTTTACAATGCTAAAAAATTGCAATACAAATGTAATTTTCCTGATTTATTGCAAAAATTATGAGAAAGCCATGAAGGACTTAATGAGATTATTAGTCTCTACAACGACCATTTTGTTTTGGGACAATAACAACATTGCTAAAAGTTGCAAAAAGTAGAAAGTGTGCAAAAATTATTGGCAATGAATCCTTACCTAAACTTTTTCCATAATTTTTCACTGATAATTCTGTCACTTTTTACGTATTTTGTATGTTTCATGTGCACACATATCAATAAAAGATGTCAAAAATAACTACTATGATTCTAAAAGTCTTTCTTTTTTCTTCTTTTCAACACTGTACTGCTTTACTTTAGTAGTTCTGTTCTTTCCACACTTTCTTGGGCTTTGCTTTACAAGTCGTCTTTCTTGCCCAGTTTGTCTTCTTTCCCTTTCATTTTTGTGTTCAGATTCTTGATTTTTGGATAGACTTTCGTTCTTGGACGGGTCTGACTCTGGCTCTGGGTCTATCTATCTATCTGTCTCCTGACTACAATACTTTCTTGGCTAGAGGAAGTAAATACATACAGCCCATTTGGAACACAAATCTCCGTTTCAAAAGTCACTAGAGATTTTATTGTGCCTTTCACTGTTTGGAACACTGACTGAATAACATTTTTGGAACGGATACTTTCGAGTGGACCAGTCCGACCGACGAAAAATGACACGGTCTGACTTTCTTTTGGCCATTTACATTACTGTTTTTGAACAGCATGCAAAAAGACTCAAGAGAGATACTTTCAATCGATTCTCCTCACTCTTTTCTTGAGTCTTTCTCAAAGAGCTCAAAGTAACACTCTTCTTCTACTTCTACTTTTCACAACACAGCTTTTACTTGGCCCATTCTCGTATTATGCATTGCTAGAGCAATGTGTTACATTGTGTTATGTACATACACACTCCATGGCTTCTAAAAGCTGGACTGCTATGCTGCTTATTTGGTGAGTGAAACAGAACACTTGATGGACTCATTCTTTGAATTCATTCCACTCTATCTAACTGGGCTTTTCCGCCGCTAATTTTTTTCTCTCTTTGATTTTCCTTTCATTATAAATATATCACTACGTATCTAACTTGCCAATGTACTTGATACATTTTAATTGAAGATGGTTGAATTTTGTCCATTCATAGCAAGATAAACACTTTTGGATTGTTAATGAGAAACAAATTAGTAACTAGGTGTGTTTTGGCATAAATATCCTGAGAGTTTCTGTACCTAGGTTAAAACGAAAATTTACATGTAGTATTGAAATTAATACAATTTGTTTAGGAATAGGAAAAATCTCAAGTTTGTCAGGCAAAAACCCGGCTAAGTACAGTCAATAATACTCAATAAAGTCTTTGAGATAGCTTTTCGAATATTTTTGAAGGAAAGACCACAAATTATCATAAAAACAAGGTACGGTCTGTAATAAGATATTAAGCATTTCATCTCTTGTGCATAATCTTTTCCATCCTATTTGGTCCAAAACAATCAATCCTTGTTTTTTCTTCATAATAATAAATCAAAGTATGCAAATTCGATTCCCAACATGTTTTCCTCATTCTACAATTCTCAGTGTGGGGATAATTTTTCTCCCAGTTTTAGCAAAATTCATCTAAAAATGTGGGTTTCTCTGAATGAGGCTTGCTAACATGAACCATGCACGAATTGCAAAGTGATGTGATGTGTGATGTGATTTTTTCTTTCTTTCTTCTTGCATTGCAAATGCTGCTTTGAATAGGAGGAGGAGGAGGTGGAAAGTGGAGAGTTGCTGTTTATTCGGATGGGTGCATGATGGTGATGTTGATGTTGTTGATGATGGTAGTAGATCTTCTTTCTTATCCATCCAAAACCCGAAACGAATGGTTGGTCTTATTGCATTAGAAGCAGAAGCAGCAAGGAGGGAGAGAAACAACCCACTATTATTGTGCCTTCTTCCATGGATTTTAACTTGATGGGTTGTCAACTCCTAAAACATCGAACCGAAATTTCATTTCTAAACCTGAAATAATACAAAACTTTTTTTAGAACAGTCAATACAACAGTAACTAAAAGAAAATTCTCAATATTTTAAATTGCTGCAAATTATTTTGTTAATTTTTTTTCTGTCTCTTAATAAAGGAAAGGATTTGTAGAATCCTTAATAAAAATTGCAACACTTCAAAATCATGAGGTTTTTGGTTTAATGTAACACTTAAGTGAATATTTTTATTCCAATGTAAATTTATAGAATATATCACAGAAATAACAGAGTTGGTTGTTGCAAAAGTTGGTGTTATTCTTATTGCATGCATAAATGGGCACCCAAAGTGATGGGTGGTAAGTGCTTTTTTGGGTAGGTGAAGTATGGACATATTATTGTTGTTCTCTCAGTGAGGAGGGGTAACATGCAATCATGTGTGTATGTGTATTTTATTGATATGTGGTTCTTCTTCAGTGCATGATAGCAGCTAGCCCCAGTGAACACAGCACAACACATAATAACATTATTGCATTACCCAAAGGGAGAGAGCTGTCACCCATTACCCCCTGCTGTCTTACCCAAGATTATGGGCACTCACTGATGAGTGAGGGTACTGCAAACCCTGGCACTACACATCTCAAGACACACTTCTTTCTCTCTGAATAAATAATATACTTTGTCGAGAATAACTGGCTTTTTCATGATGAACTGAATATTCTTGCACTCCATTCCAAAAGGAAGTGTTATTTTTTAGAGTACAACTTTTGCATAAAGATGGTAACTTTCAGGAATAGAGGCTTCAAAGGTGGATGTGCTAGATATGTAATGGGACGTAGGAGGAGGAGGAGGGTAGATTAGATTCAGAGATGGATTTTGGGTAATACCCTCTCTCCTTGTTGTTGCCATGATGGGCTGGCACGGATGAAAACTCATATGAGGAGCTCAAACAAAGAAGCCACTCACTGAAGCTAGATTTTCAGCTAATTTCTAGGAAATATATCTCCATAGACTTTCAATGAAAGTGTTTGGAAATTACATACATGTACAGGGCTTTTTTGCACCTTTTTAGACCAACCCTAGAATGAAAAATCTCGCATTTTGGAGTTTTTCCCTTTTCAAATTGAGTTTTTGACTTTCAAATTGAGTTTTTGAAAACTTTAAATTGAGTTTTGTGAAAAATTGAAATTTTAGAAAAATTTTGAAAAAAAATTGTCAAAAACTAACAAATTTTAGAAAAATTTGTGAATAACCTTAATTTCATCATATTACACCAAAAATATCCTAAAGATCGCCCAAAATTACCCAAAATTTGGACTTTCTCATGCGTTTTAGAATTAGGTAGTCTCTAAAAAGCTCGTATTTTTGAGTCTTTGGGCTTTCAAATTCAGTTTTTTGAAAAATAAATTGAATTTTGTTAAAAACATCGAAATTGAGTTTTTGTACTTTTTGGCAAAGAAGCCTGAACGTACTATCTCCAAAGAATATCAAGAGTGTAATTAATGGAAATCCCTTAAATTTTAAATAAATAAGCTCCTAAAACTTTTAAACTGATGAATAATCATGGTCAATGCTTGAATGGGAAAAGAATATTACTTTAATAGAACATAATTCTATCATTATTTTGTTATCAATGAGTGACATTCCAGGTCAGAGACAAGTGTATATAGTGTAAAATAAATTCTAAAGTAATTTCATTTTCATTATCATGGCCTTGAAAGGACCAATTTTTTGCAAATTGCATTTTTTATCCTCTTCCCTTCTATGACCTAGAAATGACAGAGGATTCATGGAGAAATTCAAAGAAGGGAACAAAGAAAATTGCAATTTTTGGAAAATAGAAGAATTTGGTCCTACAATTTTCTAATATTGTTCAAGAACAGACATTTCTTCATCTCTGAATTTTAACTTTATCAACCTACACCTTGGAACTTCACTAGTTTTTAAAACTTCTATTTTAGCTTATGAAACTGTCTAATAGAATAAAAATCGTCATTTGTCTCAAGTGAAATTCGCCACACAATATAAACAGACGAACTTTGTCAACCTTGAAAACGGGAACCAACGCTAAAAATGTCAAAATGTCAAAATTTCTTCTGAGAAAAAGGAAAAAAGTCAAAACCTTCTAGAAATGCTCGTTTTGACAAATGATGGACTTTGAAACAGAAAAAAATTCTCGAACATCATTCACATTTCTCCAACTTGGGCCGATGTGCTCTCTTAATAGGTTAAAAGTAGCCTTCACCACATTAAAAGTATATCAAATAAAAACTATACTAAGATTCGATTATCTAAAAGAGTGAACAAGAATTTTGCTCTCAAAATCTTGCTCTCTTTTAATGCACTGAATATTTGAAGTAAATTAGAGAAAAAATAACAACCAAGAAAGAGCTAGATATCGCACTTTCTTCATTCAAATAAACCATTTTGCAGATATCACAAAAAATAAAGCCATACTATTTTGGCGGTATAGTTTGAAAGGAAAACATCCAATCCTAGCTTAATTAGTATGTACTCAACACAAAATATGACTCTTGAATTCAGATTGAACTCAGAATTCAATATGTGTAATCTCCAGACTTTCAAGAGTGTAAATCAATAGATTTCCGTATTTTACACTCCTGAAAGTATTTTGAGATTGCACATATTCTGAAGCAAGTTGTATAAAGTGTATTCGTAACGTTGACTGAGAAAAGTGTCCCCAATATCTTAGATGAAAAGGAAGGACAACGGAGAAAACACATAAAAGTCAAAAAATGAAAATTGTTTTATGACAAATTGTTTGATGCACTAAAGATATCCGAGAAATGTCACTTTTTGCACATGATTAAATCATGCTGATGGAATACAAAAAGAACATCATGTGACATTTTCCAAAATAATAATTTTTTACAATAGTAATATTTTACTTCTTTTTAGATTCCGGCATAATTATGATGGTTGTCTAATATTGCTTTAAACGGGTAAAGCCATAGAACATTCGTACTTGGCATCACTTTCATTCATGAAATTGCCACCAGAAAAAGCTTTCATTCCTCATTAACTTATCAAACTTATGCATAGCATTGAGATATGCATTAAGACAGACATATACGAGAAGATATTTTGTAGCTTATCAATTTCAATAATTTGCAAAAATAAACTTTTTTTTAAATGATTGAAATTGAAACAATCAAAATTTAAACTTATCATCTTTTTTATCATCTTCACAAATCTTTTTCTATATTAAAAATACTTTAAAAATGTACACCCAATTTCACACCAGCTTGCTGCAAATGTTTATGTGACATATATTGTGTAGACTAAATCTAGAGCTTTGAAAAAATCCCGAAATTGGCTTCGAGATAATCATTCGTAATAAATTAGGAGCTCAAACCCTCACTTAAACAGATTCTCTTTTTTCAATGAATGGTATTACAATTGGTTATCCGTTCTCTAAGTTCCTTGAGGCATTCAGACGCCAAACCAGGATTCATGGTTAATGGTTATTACATCTGATCAGCAATTTTAGTGCACACAAAAAGAGGCATTACCAATTGCACAGTGCTGCTGAAGTGAACAAAAAATTTCTTGTATTCATACACAAAACTGTACAGAAAAATAGAGTTAAATTTGTGGCGTTCAAAAAAATTTTCACGATAATTAACCTTCCTTTCTAAATTGTGAAATGGACATTCAAAGTTTTCATTTTTTTGTAACACCTAAAATTTTACATTTTTTTCACATAGTACAAACTTGAGAACCTTTTCAAGCCTGAAAGTTAGCTTTGAGTTTAAAAATATCCTGCAGAATTAAATATTCAAGGGCTGTAATAATCAAAAAGAAAATTTTGCCCTAAAAATCCTCTGGACTGCATAATTTTTGCTACATTTGTCATCTTAAGCATAAAGTTTTGAAGACTTTTGTAGCACTTGAGAAGCACTATGTTATGCAAACGGCTACCTCCTTTTTCTTATCTCTTCTTCCTCTTTTCCCCATTTTAAATTGGTTGCCAATTATTTGGATTCATTTACAAGAAACAATATAATTTGGCTCCTTTTACAATTACGGAAGATATCGGTCAGTAAATCTAGATTGGCTATTCAGATAAAATTCTAGGCTATAGGTATTACAACATAACAAGACTGCAGGATTAGAATGAGGGGAGGTTTTTAGAGCACAGGTGGACACAACTTGTAAGAATAGAAATTCGAATATTGAAGAGACTTTCGTGATTGAAGGCTGATTTTTTTTTCTTTTTTGAAACTAGTTATAAATAAGGGTGCTCAATAAATTTCAAGTTGCTTCAATTCTACCGAGCAAGATATATATCAAACAAAATTTAAAGTAATGAAGAAAATACTGTATTTTGATTTTGGAATTTTCTTGAAAACTGAGTCGCCATTTGAACTTTGAAAACTGAGGTTTGCTCTCTTTTTCACGGGAAATTGCAGCATGTGCCAAAAATGTTAATACTATGGGTTGAAGCAATTCTGCCTAGCAATTTATATTTTGAAGATGTTACTAAAGTCAGTCTAAATTTCAAAATTCAAGTCAAAATTCAAAAATATAAGTTGCCATCTTCACTTTGAAAATAAAAGTTATTGAGCACCCTTATTATAAGGTAGAGCGGAGAGGAAACCAAGAGCTCCAGATAAAGCCTATTTTTTTGGATAATGCATCTTTAAAATTGATTCAAAATGTTGTTCCTAAGTACCCCTTACTTTACAAAGATTAACTTGTTTTAGCTTAAAATTTTGAGAAATCATTAGGTAATTAATATTATACTGAATTCTTTTCTAAAATAGAAACTTCCTTCTTCCTCTTGCACTCTAAACATTTTAGAAAATAAAATTGCAACGAATACAACAAAAATTATGAATATCAATAATTCATAACCAATAAAATCACAAGCAATAAATTTCAAGCCAATAAATTAACCAATTAACCAGCTATTAAATAAACCTATAAACCAATAAATTCGCAATTCTGGTCAAACTTGTTGAACAATTAAAAAAGGAGTAAAGTGTATCAAATGGAAAAGAAACATCTATTTCCTGTATATTTCGTGGTAGGGTTTGCTTGGATCCCAAAAGTATGCCATATGTAAGATCAGAATTAGAGGAAAATCATTCATGGAAATCAATGCTCATAGCTGTTTTCTCAACCTGTCCAAAAGATACATTTGACTCAATCTCAGAAATTACATCATTGGATAATAAAAACCCTTCAATTACAATTTCAAAATAGTTTGCATTTTTTTTTCAATTGCAGTCTTTAACAGCAAAGTCTTTAAAATAGTCCTAAATTCAAAAGTTTGTATTAATTTTGTCAATTATTTCCAGACTTCCACATAAAAACATGATAAATGTACCAACTTTCACACAACTGGAAATATTATTCATTTTTTCTTTTTTCTTTATTTATCAATATTTGACCTTTTTTCTCAGTTTCGTGAGTTTCCTCTGTTTTCAAATTAATTCGCTCAGTTTTTGAAAGACTGGCCAAAATAAATTCTTCTGTCCTCTACCCCCCTCCCCCCCCCATGAAAATCTAAAGCTCGAACCCAATA
>JAOWAT010072671.1:0-11039 GCA_028571025.1 Longipedia americana | reverse complement strand
TATTTTATAATTTAAAATACCCCCCCAAAAAAAATAAACAAGAAACCAAAAGAAAAAAAATGCTTTTCTGGCTTGGCTTCATCTGCTCCTGTCCATTATCTTTTGCATTAGGTGCTTACACTTGGTGGCAAACTAATCACAATAAGGAATGGTTTTGTCTTGTTAGATGAGGATTTTCCATCTTTCACTGTTTTCTCAAAAGCACAATTAAATATATACTTTGCTCCTGCTTCCAGTCCAAAACCCCTCAGCTTGTAGACAGCAGTGTGTTTCTTCTTCGAGCTTCCAGGTTTTCCATGCTATTGATCTTCACATTCATCACAAAAGTTCTTACAAGATTGAATAAGATACAATTCTATAATCACATAGAACCACTTTGCCTTTCATAATAACATGCACTATGATACTAAAAGCATAACTAAAGCAACAGGTTGTATGGATTCTGCACTCTTTTTGTTTCTGTAATCATACACTTTATTATTCTAACTCTTAACACTATTATTTTTAGTAATAATTCACCTTTATAGAGAAACCGGTCATTTAACACACCATCTTACATTGTCAGCTTCTGTGAGGTAAAATAAAATGACTGACAAGAAATGTACAGTTCTCAGGAGGAATCTTTATTATTATTGACCCAGCAAGACTTCAACAACTAACACCATCTATGAGTTTCATTATTTACACTGCACGTTGTTAACTTCAATTTTGCCTTCACCTCTCATTCTTTACTCTGCTGAGTGTGTGTTAAGCAAAGAGTGCGCATGTTGCCTAACTTGGCTACTCGTTTATTCTCTCCTGAATTCTGAGGTTGATGTCATTCGTTGAGAAAACTGTTTTGTTTGGCAGGATTAACTGGTAGAAAATACGCAAAGAAAACAAAAAACTGTGTGACGAGGGAAGTTCAGCAAGAAACTCCAATGATAATAAATATTTGTTCTCCTTGCAATATCCTAATGGCATGGTTTTAAATAAAATACATAAAAATAAAAAATAAAATGAAATGTATTTGATTGTTTTTTTTACACTTTCATGTTAAAGAGTCAATAGAAGACTTTGGGTTTGTTGCCTTGGTTTCTAAAATTCCACTGAAGCAAAGGACAATGTCTCAAAGATGCTTAATGCTTTTAAAGTTAAATCAAATTGTTCAGAGCTGAATGTCTTTTTGCTAATTAATGAATATTATTTATTAAATATTGGAATAAAAAATTGTAAATATTTTTTATCTTAAAACGTTTGCAATTCTTCCCGCAGTTTGAATGCAAAGCGCGGGTCTACATGAGTGTTCTCAAGTTGGATTCTTCTCAAACTTCACAACAGCTACAGTAGGTTTCATGGTGGGAACAAGGCGTCGTTTTTCTGGAAAAATACAATACCATATGGGGTGATTTTTTCACAGACCTTAATAACTGACCTAAATCTAGTCCCCATTAAATTTTCATTCAAATCTGAGATACTTTGATTTTTGCCTCATAAATGTGTTAACAAAAAGTTCTGGTGTTAACATGTTTTCTTCACAAAAATCAAAATGTCTTATTAAACGAAAATTTAATAGGAACTAGATTTGGGTCAGTTATGGAGGTCTGTGAAAAAAGTTACCCCATATCGTAGTGTATTATTCCCGAAAAACGACGCCCCGATCCCACTATGACTTTATGAACCCTACTGCACGTCCGTGTTACTAAAATTAGTCAATTTTAACTCGGTCTTGGTTTGTACTACAATTGGCCTAGTAAAAAGTCAAAGATCTTTGAATATTCCAAACGCGGTCTGAATTCTTCTCCATATCCCAAGAGATCAGTCTATAGTTCAAGAGAATTCTGTTTTTTTGCTCCTAAGTTATAACGAAAGCACCGCATTGTTATGTAGTGAAATAGGCATAAATTTTCTTCTATTGACAAGGTAGCTTTCATTTGTTTGGAAAGATCAATTTAGCCTTCTAAGAGCATTTTATGCATATTTCATTGCAGGATAAAATTCATTAAGTTTCTCCAATATTTTCAGAATTATTTTGAATATAAACAAGGACGAGTACGTCCTGAAGCAGCCGAAGAGCCATAGAGAAATAAGTTCCTGTTGAAACAAATAGCAAATAAAAACTAGGATGATGCCCTGAATACAAAATTTTTGTTTCCAAGATCCAAATGAAAGTAAAACAGGAGTAAAGAGTTAAAAAATACTCAGGGTAATGAAAACAGAATGTCAAAAGTACCCCACATACAAAATTTGAGAGTCCGAGCTCCATAGAAAAGGAAACTAGGGCAAAAGTTAAAAAAAGCTTAATATTAAATGCTAAGGGTTATGAACTTCCAGGGTACTAAATGCGCAGTGCAATTGAAAAAGAATGTCAAAAGTGCCCTACATGCAAAATTTGTGTGACCTAGCTTCAAAGTAAAAAGCAATGACGGCAAAAATTTCAAAAAAGCCCAATGCGCAGGGATCTGAATGTCTAGGGTACTAAATGCGCAGGGTAATGAAAACAGAATGTCAAAAGTACGCTACATGCAAAATTTGGTGGTCCTATCTCCAAAGGAATGGAAACTTGATCAAAAAGTTCAAAATGGTCTTATGTGCAGGGTTTTGAACATCCAGGGTACTAAATGTGCAGGGTAATGAAAACCGGATGTCAAAAGTACCCCACAAACAAAATTTGGGAGTCCTAGCTCCAAAGGAAAGGAAACTAGGGTGAAAGTTTAAGAAGGCTTAATGCGCAGGGTTCTGAACGTCCAGGGTACTAAATGCGCAGGGTAATGATAACAAAATGTCAAAAGTACCCCACATAAATATTTAGGTGTCCTTGCTCCAAAGGAAAGGAGACTAGGGTGAAAACTTGAAAGAAGCTTAATGTGCAGGGTTCTGAATGACCAGGATGCTAAATGCACAGATTAATGAAGACAGAATGTCAAAAGTACCTTGAATACAAAAGTTGGTGGTCCTAGCTTCAAAGGAAAGGAAACTAGGGTGAAAAGCTCAAAAAGGCTTAATGGGCAGGGATCTGAAAGTCCAAAGTACTAAATGCGCAGGGTAGTGAAAAAACAGAATCGCAAAACTCAATGGAACTGTATAATAGTACCCACTCATGGAAGAGATAGGTTTTGAACATTAAAAATATTGTCTTGCTATTTTCAAACATTTTTTGGACTGAATATGTTCACAATTCATTATAATTCGAAATATCTAGTTAAACTACAATGAAAAATGAGTAAATGACAAATTTTGGGAACAAATTTTTTATCAAAAACACTGCTAAAACCAACAATTGAGTTGGGATAGTTTTTGAACGCTGTAAAATGTCAATTTTTGACCAAATTTATCTCTAATTTTCTAAGATATTCAGACTAAAATTAATGACTTTATCTTTGAAAGATGATTGATGCAAGTATAAATGTTGGCTTTGTAACTGAAAAAAGGAAATTTTAAATTAGATTTGGGACCTATCATGAAGGATTTTGACACCTCATTTTTACAAATTTTGACTTCCTCTGGTGCAACCTCCATGAGAGGGTACTATTGAATAGTCCCATTGAGTATGCATATCATGAGATTTTAACCTTTCTTTGGATATCTGTAACTGTTCTGGGACATATCTGAATGCAGAGATATGATCACAAAGGTAATTCCCACTTTTTTCGGGGCAGTCTTTACTATAAATTTAGCAATGTATCCAAATTTTTGAGTGTCTGATATCAGTAACTTGAGTAAATGCCAAAAAGGTGCTTGAAAACCATTTCCTTCCCCTAATTCTTTCAAAATTAGTTAAAAAAGTTTCGTGGAATAAATCTGCATTAATATTACTGCTAATGGGTTTCAAAACTTCAGAAAGAAAAGTTCTTTGATAAAAAAATTTTCAAGGCTTCTTATTGAACTTAAAGTTATGTTTAAAGATGTGTTCTTTATCAAGACGTGCTAATAAGAGGTTTCAAGAAATTGTTTTATTTCTATAATTTCTTTCAAAACTGTTTGTTTTTATCTTGAAGCAATTATAATTTTTTACCAATTTCATCTAAAATCATTCAAATGTTTCGATTTTTACATATTTTTCCAAAATACCCCCTAATATTTATTGAGTCTTACTTGACTGATAATTTTTATGGTATGAAGAATTTTTATATTTCAATGAAGTTCAACAGAAAAAAAGGACACTTGGAGGCTAACTAGAAAGGTATCATGAATAAACTTTACCTGATCAAAATTATGTAATTCGTAAGAATGCAACCCACACACAAGTTTGATCTTTGGTATTCCTCTTGCTAGCAATCAAGAAAATCGCAACTAGGATGGATTTAAAGTTTGAAAGGACTATTGATTAAATTAAATTATGAATCTTGGAAACTCAACTCCAATTCAAAGATGGATTGAGTGAGATGTGTGACAAACTAGGAAAAAACAAACTGCTTTTGTATGCTGATATCTTTTTGACAAAATGTTTCTAAAATTGAGCGTCGATATTATAGAAAACTGAGAAAAAGTCGCAAAACCATTATTTACGAAATTATTTGACTTATGAAAGTCATTTTTTGGGATAAATTTTATTTTAACCCCATTTTTCTGAAAAATCTCAAAAATTTCATTTTTAATTATTTTTTTTCAAATTAGTAATTTTTCTAAACGAGAAATGTTTTTATCAAAACTAAGAAAAATTTCCAAAAGTGAGCTCCGACAAATAAAAAGAATAACGGATTTTCAAATTTTTCCCAAATTTAGTCTGTTTAAATTGTATAAAATTGAAAGACTTTGCTTTGTGCTTGATTTGTGCATTTGATAGACTCCCAGTTATCAAAGTGAAATCTGTGACAGCTTTCAAATGTCAAGTCTTGCAAGTCAGCAAAAGTGGAAGTGAAAGAAAGAACTGATTTTAATAGGAAGAAGAACTTTACTCAAGAGGAAGATGATGATGATGAAGCTTGAGGGAGAAAGATGACATAAGGATCAGTTCAAGAGGTACACATCTTCATGCATTTTTTATTCATTTTCAAAAAGTATTTAATCTTACTGGATCTCTCATTTTCTTGATATCTTAATGATCTAATCTGCTAAATAAAATAAGAAATACTAAAAACATTAGTTTTTAAGCAATAAGAAGAAATTATCAATATATTCATAAATTGGCTTGTTTTGGAAGATTAGAAAAAGTTCGTTATCACGCTAAGTAAATGAAAATGATGCTGATTGCGAATGCATTCAAAAATGCGTTGCTCACATCAATCAGTTCAAATTCAGAAAATCCGTTCTTATCTAATGGTTATGAAATGTTAGGTTCTCTTTTGTACCAAATACGGTGAAATATTTTGAAATATTTTTTTGTTCAATACTGTTTCGGAAGTAGTCTTAATCCCTCAATTTAGAACGATTTCTGTGTACTTGTGACTTCAAAAATAAAAATCTGACTACAAAATTTACGTGAATTTATAGAGGGAGCTTTTCAATATTTTCTCTGAAATTTAAGAAGAAAAGAAACATGTATGGAATCCGAACAATGTTGCTGTATGAGATCTACAGAAATGTCACATGAAGCACATCCTTCAAATCTTAGACAGCAATAATAACAAAGTAACATCTTTTGAAATATCTATATAATGACTACGAATTTTGGTACTCACCTAAAAATGTTAGTAAACATTACAGGAATTAACTTTTATAATTCGAAACAGACGTTCAAAGCATGAAAAGTGAACGTACACAAATACTCAAAATCTTCTTGGTTTTCTTCTTTTTCATTTTCTTCTTTTTTGTGCTATTGCTGGATATGCGATTTTGGACTTTGACAAGAAGTGACCTGTTGTCAAAAAAAGAAGAAGCTCAGGGTTGAAAAGTGATTCGGAATCAGAAAAAAAAATTACTAAAATACAGAATACTTTTTTTGATAATTTGATTTTTACCACGCTCATCAAAGGCACAAGCATCACTGGTTTGCACCAGTGGTTATGACCCAAGATTATGAATAAAATGGGCTTGCATATATCAAACTGAGAGAAACTTTAGAAGCACCTGATATGATAAGAATTTTGCTTGACTCATAGACATTTAAAAGAAAATTAGAGTAAATGGTACAGAAACTAAAAAAGTGTAATATTTCAACATCTTGTTTAAGTTTCTAAGTCACTTTTCAACAATGCCAACAGATAAAACATGTTGCTTTCAGCCAAACAGATTAAAGAGAAAAAAGCAAGTTCTTTTAAAGCTGGATAAAATGGTGGACATGTTTCTTTATAAAAGCTATAGTTTCTGAGTATATACTTTTTACTTGAAGAAAACACAGGTTTTAAACAATGAAATATGTACATGAAGAAGGGCTGACACACTCCAGGGGTGTTCAAAATGATCTGAAATAATTTTTAAAGGGTGTTCTTTTCAATCTTGGATTCCCGTTTATTCCAAAAAACTACAAATTCTCATAAGTTTAATTAGAAAATCTGCAGTAAACTATTCTCCTTAATTTTTTCAAGTACCGAAAAAATATGAAATTTATTTCCATAAGAGAAATGTTTGCAGTCTAAACAGGAGAGACTGACATATGCTGACTTCATCATAAAAGGAGTTACAAATACTGATTAAAATGGTACATACTATATGAATAATATTTTTAATGTATAAGCTATTTGGCGTAAAAATTAGATTACTTTATGACAAAGTACAAATACTTTCAAGTCATCATATTTTTTATGTGAAAAATTTTGCAAAACTCCATAAATAAATAGTTTTATGGAATCATCTCATTACGCTCAACAACATCTGTTTGAAGTGTTTTTAGGGGTTGAGTTTTCAGTGAGATGGAAATGTTCCAAATTCAAATATTAGTGAAATGCATTATAAAGGAATATAATCGAAAATATGTGGACAAATCGGAAGAAACATGAGACCGGGTCTAAAATGACGAAGTTTCTATGAGCATTAATATACGTTGTACAAGCAATAACTAATACTTTTATGCTACACAGATGAAATAATTTATGGAAATCTTTAAAAAATTGAAATAATGTAATCTAGAAAATTGACATTTGGATTAGATTGCCTTCCTTTTCTCTTCAAATTAGTAATGATCAGGCCTGAAAATATATCTGTCCTATCCAATGAAACAAAATTGGTCTAGAGGTATCAGGTCTGCATTTTGTTCCAGAGTTTCAGGTTCGAATCCTGCCGAGGGAACCAGAATTTTTGACAATTTTTTTCCAAAACTTAGCCGAAATTTTCTCGCAAAACTGAGAAAAATTGTAAAACGTTACGGGGATTTAAGATTTTTTAGATCTTAAACTGTTAAACATTCAAAAAATGAATAAAATTGGGATTAATTTCTTTTTTACAAAATTTCAAGAAATTAGCTGAAAAAACGGGAAATTATTTTTGAATTGAGAAACTTTTTACAAAACTGAGCCCTACAAATGCAAAAACAGCACTACACCAAATTCTTACTTGTAGGCATTTTGATAGTCTAGAAACTTACTATCAGTTTTGAGAATTTTTAGATGACTTTTACTGTATGATGTTTGATAGGCTTGATTGAAAAAAATGAAAAATTAAAAAATAGCCAGAGAGGGGGGTTTCGAACTCGAATTTTTTCAAAGAACGTTTTGTAAAATTAATAACAGGCGTGCTACCTCTGTGCTATGCCTTTTATATTAAATTCATAATCAAAATGAAAGATAAGATGAACCGTATGGCTAAAAAGAATTCTCCTCTTGGAATACACGTGCTATAATCTGACTCTGAAAGAAGGACAATTGAATTCCCTCCATTAGAAAATAGATTAAGGAAAAACTTTTGTGACAGAATCTTTAAATATCTGGTTTTAATTGAACCAATCATGAAATTTTCATTAATAAAAGTTACTTATGAGACTTCTATTTACATTTTCATCATAATTGAAACAAATATAAACCGTTAGAATTTTAGTAAATTTGATTTGAATCGGACCTAAAATTTGGCAAATTTCCACGTCCTTTTCTCAAAGAAAAAGGCCAAAGGACAAAGGTTTAATGTGAAATAATTGAAGATTAGACCTTTATTAGAAACTTTCTCACTGGATGTCACAATGTTACTACTCAAATTTTTAAAATATTTAGCTTTCAAATCACCTCATTCCAGACATACGGTCTCACGTTTCTTCTGATAACTCCACATATTTTAATACCACGCTCATAGAGATGAAAGGAGTAAGATCTTTTCACTCCAATTTTTCAATTGTCTTCATAAGATAATACAGATTTCTAAAGTAAAATCTTAAAAAGAACTATTCCAGCAAAGGTATACACTTTACAATGCATGTACTGAATAAAAGTGGTAATCACATCATTCTTGGGAGTTGGATTTGATACTTTCATGTCCAATGACATTTCAGAGATCTTAAATCCACTCAAACTATGGCACAAGAAAGGCTGATCATTTGAATGGAATATGTCAAATCCCAACCATTAGATAACATTTCTAAATGAGCCAATCAAAATAGTTTTAAGCTTCAGATGTGAGATTGTGATAATTGTGTCTTCTGAATTCTAAAAGGCTTATTATTTTGGGGAGTAGAAATGAAGTCAATAACAACAATCTTAAGAATCTCTTTTGAAGTTTTTTGACATTGCTTTATTGTAACAAAACTTGAAAACTTGGCACCCAAATTATATCCATTTCCCCCAGCCCACTGACACAACAAGTGATTTGATTTTATCCAGCTCAACCTTGCTTTTTTCCTTATAAAAATGCAATACAAAAAGAAGATAATCCTTTTTCTTCTCTTGACAAAAATAGATGATTGTAAAAATTTTTGTGAAAGACACTTTTGCACACTACAGACAGACTTCTTCAACAAGCGACTTTTGAGCATGAACTGACTGATGACAGGAGTAAAACCAAACGAAGAAGAAGAGCAAAATCTTCGTCTTCTTCTTTTTCCTCTTTTTTTGGTAAAGACACAGAATTTGGAATACACATGGAGTATAAGCATATCACAAAGTGGTTTGGCTCAAAGCCTGCTGAAATTTGGCACTCTTTGATCCAAAGAATCTGATTCCTTAAAAAGATTGAAATTTCAAATGACTTATCCTCGAACAGAAGTGAATAAAAGTACCATAGCCAGACTATGGAATGTCAATTGATTTGTTATGAAGCTCTCATAGTCTGGCTGTAGTACTTTTTTTCACATCAGTTCTGGGATGAGCTGTTTTTGTCCTATTTTAATGAGATTCTTTAAAACTAAGGGTGTTGGTTGTTAAAAAAAACTTTTTTGATTCAGAAAATAGCTAATAAGAAAAGTAGTAGAGACAACAACGATCTTTCTTATCATCCTCACTTCACATTGTTCTACATGAGACCTACTAATTTTTTTCTTGTAATTACACAATTTATTTGTAAAATGGAAGTTAGAATTAAAATTTATTTAGCACAAAAATGGGTTTGTGATCATTATTATTTTTGGAAATGTTTTTGAATTTCAAATGTTAGATACAGTGAAGTTCATCTAGAACTGAGAATTTTTGTGACAACTCTAACGAATTTTTTCACTTTTATACTTGAAAATATAATTATGTTCCCATTATCCTGACATCTCATAGAAGCTTTGGGATGAAAATTAAAAAACATAAATTCTCATATTTTTCTCTTTTGCAAAAATTGTAAACAAACACCCTTAGTTTTAAAGAATCTCATTAAAATAGGACAAAAACATCTCATCCCAGAACTGAAGTGAAAAAAAGTACTACAGCCAGACTATGGGAGCTTCATAACAAATTAATTGACATTCCATAGTCTGGCTTTGGTACTTTTATTCACTTCTGTTCGTGGATAAGTCATTTGAAATTTCAATCTTTTTAAGGAGTCAGATTCTTTGGATCAAAGAGTGCAAACAACCAGCAGGCTTCAACTTTATCCCAGCTTTTCCTATGGATTTAATATTTGGCTGTTTCACAAGAACAAAATTTTTTCCCAAAAATGGGCCTTTTTCACATGGCATTGTGTATTGTGAGTACTGAGAGTGAGAGTGAGAGTGAGTAGTATTAAACAAGTAGTAGTAGGAGAGAAGAAGGACATTCTTCAGACTTTTAAGAAAATAAAAACATGAAATTAGGCCAAATTTTTCATGCAGTACAAAGAAAAAAATATTCAGATTTTTAAAGCAAAAACATTATGATGTTTCAAACAGTGATACAGATTCATCTAATACATCTGTAGGACAGTTTATTGATTTTCTTACTGATACTAGATATAAATTTTGTAAAATGAGGTGTGAACATAATTACAAAATGGCTTTTCAATTAATATATCTTTAACAAAATTTATTTAGTTCTACCCTGTTCTGAGGTGAGACATCCTTGATATTTCACTACATAGGAAGTGTCAAAATCCTGGGATAGTATTAGAACACACATCGGATGGTTATGGCTCAAAGACAGGACCTTCTTCGAAACTGCAATCTCTCTGCTGAAAGGGCCTCTACCAGCTTTCACACAGCAAGTGCACCGTGAAAGGGAATGATAGCTTTCATGAGAGAAGAGTAAAACAGTAACACCAGAGTGGCACCGCTTTTAGTTTTAATGCGAACCGTGTTAAAACATTCTTAAGCCGATAGATAGATATGGGATAACATTATCCAATGTATAAAACACAGTTCCACCAGAAAACGAAATCCCATCTTCTAGAAGCAAAGATGGGCAATTAATCATTGGGATCAAGTACATTTTGAATAATTGTAGGGGGAGGACACAACCTACAAGTTGCTGGGACCAAGGTAGCTTCACCTGAGAAAGTTAGATAAGGGCAGGCTTTTTCTTTGACACCGTCTAGATGCTTAAAATATCTACAAATTTCGTATTTCTCAGTTTTGGTGTTTTTCCGGCTCAGTTTTGAAAAAATTTGCTCAATTTCAGAAAAATTTGCTCAGTTTTAAAGAAATTTGGCCTGAGTTTTTCCAAAATTTGAGTTTTTAGGCAATTTTTCGAAATTTTACTACATAAGAGTAAAAATTTTGATAGTTCAGAAATCTAGAAATTTCGTATTTCTCAGTTTTACGAAAATTCTCAGTTTTGCACAAAATCGGCGCTCAGTTTTGGCAA
>JAOWAT010072560.1:0-11042 GCA_028571025.1 Longipedia americana | reverse complement strand
TAGAAGTAAAATCTTAAGAACATGGTAAGAACATTTTGAGGCTCAATTTTTCAAAAAATAAGAACATCCGAGCCTCACCCGAAAAACCGATGTTCTTATAAAAAAATAGGTGTATATTTATGTGAGTGCTTTTATTACAATATAACACTTATACAAAATCTTGCAAATATCGTATCTACTCTCAAATTTTGGGGAGAAAGTTTCAAAAGTGTGTGTCCATTTCAAAGGTTGCAAAATGTCATAGCTCGGAGATAAATCTATTAAACTGGAAAAAGAAGCCCATTTTTAAGATAGCTAGCTCCCACTTATGCAAAAATAGAAATGAGTTTTAAAATATGCATTGAAAATAGAACTGGTCACCTCACACAGTGCAAAGGGTATGGTCCGCGAGAAATACAATCATGCACAGCTTGAAGAGTTTTCTGGTGATAAACTGAAACATTTTACATCAATAAAATTGTAAACATAAAATTCAAAATGTAAACCACAGTTTCATGGGTTTGCTCATAATTTCTGTGAAGCAAAAATAAAAACAAAATTTTATTGATGTTTCATACTGAAAAACAAAACAAAAATGTGGCCTGCTTCTCTTTTTTACCTACTTTTTACAGGGAGCCCAAACGAAATTTAAAAAAAAGCAACAAATTGAAAACGGGTCTTGCTGAATCTAATTCAATTGACCCCTCCATTCAATTTCTGTTTATATCCCAAACCAGTAAAGGTTTTCGCTCAAGGAAACCTAATTTGAACTAAAACATTCACTCAATTCTATGTCTAATATTCTAGGAATATGCTCTCATACTTCTTTCGGGCATGGTGTGTTTTCCTTGACCTGCTGAACACCACAAGTAAAATTTAAGATCACAGAAATGCCTTCACGGGAACGCAGACTAAGTTCCACCGGAAGTAGTAAAAATACGAGCATATGACTAAGTTCCAACTCCTGTTTTCTAATGTCTTCTCAGTTTTACCAACCGTACTCATAGAGATATAAAATAAATAAAATCAGTGAGAATGGTAACCAACTTCTTGTGCCAAATCTTTCTTTGGTTCATAAGCAAATTCATATCTCTCTTCAATTTGCCACAAACCTGATTTTTTTGCCCAAATTCAACTTTTGAAAGTGATTCCTGACCCCCCTGGGAATTTTTGAAAATAATCTGACCCCTATTTCTAGAAATTTTCAGTACTTCTTATGTCAAGCGAAAATAGGAAATCAGTAAAATGGCATCTTTACCAGATTTTTTCACTATTTTGCATCAATCAAAATTTTTCTACCTTGGTCAAGGTGCCAGCTATTGTGCAAAATCACACCTTATACTATTTTGAGAAAGTCATTTTAATGAATGTTTACCCTTCAGCAATATTCTACTCACCCAAAAATATAATTTGGTTATGAGGATAATAAATTTCTTGATCTGAATTAGAGGAATACATTTGAAAAAGAATTTGTGAAATATACCATGTTTAATAAGGTAGTATAATAGAGAAGACATGGAATTAAATTTCAGGTGGAACTTATTCCTATGCTCGTATTTTTCTTATTTCCTGTAAAATTGGTGGAACTTAGTACTACATGCCGTATTTACATACAAGGAAAACTGCGAGAAAATAATCCAAAGCATAAATTGCATCGATACTACAAATAGATGTAATTTTGACTGAAATATTCTTTTTGTGACTTGATACAGTAGTTGTGAAATGGAATACAAATAAAAAGAACACCAAAGTAAATAACTCAGAAAAAGTTTGATTATCACTTCAATTTTGGCCCCGGGGCGGCCAGGGGGATCGCCTCCCCCCCCCCCCCGACATGGCGACGAGTCAGGAAACCAAGAATCCCCACGTGCAATTGTTTGGGAAGAAATTGGACAATTATTTTTTGGAATTCATAATTTCATTTAGAAACCTGAAAAATGTTGCCTTTCTCTCTGGTGCAAATTATGAATAGTGTCAAGTCTTTCTGATGTCAACCTTTTTTGGAAGTGATAGCCATGCATAGAAATGTTGTTTCCAAGTTCCATTTTATTCCTTATTGACATGCAAACAGTGATTGTAAAGTACAAAAAACACTTTTCTCTTCTCCAAAATATTTTACAATCCATCAAATTGTTTAGAAAACAATAAATTTCTAAAAACTCAGCGAAATTTTTAGAAATACTTATGCACCAAAACTCTAAAAGACAAGATTAGCTTTCAAAATTACAAAACCTGTAGCTATAGAATAAAATGGTTCAAAAATATATTAAAAACGCTCAATTTTACAAAATTTAGGATAAAGAATTTTCGAAAAACTGCCAATTTTTCACATAATTACTTGATAAAATTTAAAAACTCAGAACATTTTTCAAAAACTTCAGTTCAAAGAATGCAAAAACTCAGATAAATACATTTTCTGTCAAATTTTCAGAAGTGATCTTTGCCTTGGAGTGGCACATTTACTTAAAAAATTAAGTGTCAAAATTTGTTCTAAATTTACATGCAAGTAGTTGCTAAGGAAAAGGAAGACACTCTAACTAAGTCTTCGTATGAATAATATTCTTGATATTTATAAGCTAAACAATTTATAAAGCGCTAAAACAATGAATAAGAATTGTACGTCAATCAAACTCTCATGTTAAAGTATTTCAATTTCAAAATTGTTGACAAATTAGAACAAAAAATTAATTTTACAAGAAATAATCTAAATGATCATACACTTCTGTGATATTTTTGAAAAATATTCTGCCTTATGTATTTTTTACTTTTGGCCTATTTTTTTTGCTAATGTTTATTGGACAATTTCTCAAAATTGCCTTCAAATTTCAATAGAATTACAAAAAACTTTTAAATTATTTCTTAAAATTTTGAATTATTGAAAACTAAAGAATTTATGTTTTTCAGTTTCATTAGACTATCTGCAGCAAAGTTAGTTCCTCTATGTTCTTAGTTATGACGTAAAATTGCTTTCAAATCTAATTACCTCATCAAAAGCATGTTATCATTTTTCTTTTTATCTCTCTAGGCTCACCATGTGTTGCTTCTGTGCTTCACCATTCACCTGGCACAGATTGTCATAAGCCTTACATCAGAGGACATAACCACAATGGCAAAAAATGCCACATCCTCACAAATGGAATCGACAACAAATACCAATTCCATGGCACAAGAAGACAAAGCCATATCAACAATATTCACCATATTCTCGCAAATGTGTCGGCAGCCATCAATGTCCACAAATGAAGGTAGGGTGCATCGCATCATTTCAGATTGTGTTGGGTTTCAATTATCCTAAAAATGTTAATTTATTTTGATGTCGAAAATAAAAACATTTAAGTAAATAATCAATATTTTGGCTTGTTACCTCTGTACACATTAGGTAAATAAAATAAATAATTTTACACATTTTACATCGTGGTAGCAAGCCTAAAGCTAGGGTGTTTTATCCAAAATAAAATTGTCTCAGAATGAGCTGAAATTTACTCAAAATAAAGAGCTTTTTCTCATGCTTTTTTATGCTGATACCAGCCCCTACATTTTACTACGTAAAATGCACAAATTTTTCAAATTTACCTTTTTTGTGTAGTAAAATGTAGGTATTGGTAACATCAAGGAAAATGCATTGATTTAAAGAATCAAGACCATTTTTGGAATCAGCATAAAGAGTACTTTATACCGAGGAACTTTCAGCTCTGTCTAAAAAAGCTTGAAACACCCTACTAAAACTGCTTCATGATTAGATTCAACACAATCTAAAATCTTGTGTTACACCCCAATGAAGGCATATCCAAAATCGTTGAGCACAAAGCGAGTCACTTCCTGAAAGGCTGTGCTCTCCTGTTTCATTATTACACAGACGTCCCATTGCCCTGCCCTTCAAGTGAAACAGCGTCGGTGTCATTTTCTCATAAAAATAAAGATGTTGGGTGCCTCCAGAGTAATAAAACGATGATGAAATATCTTGGACTGCCTACTTCATTTAAAGAGATTATGGACACGAAAGGAGTGCAACATGTATTAGAGTGGTAAGTATTACATGGGCAATTGGGCATAGACTAATATTTTTGAGTGGGAGGAATAGGAGGGGACAAAAAAGGATGTCTCAAAATTCAATGAAACATTGGATCTTTAATTGGTTAAATCCTATAATAATGATGCAAAACCAAAACAGACTTCTAAGCAAGCAAGCAAATCAAAGTTTATAGTTTTATTTTTATAAGTTTATAGGGAGGGCTTGGGATTCAGCTTTATTTGAATGTCCGAATGCTTTTAGGGACATTCAGATAAAGGAGAACAATTAAGACACTGCATAGTTTGTCACCATTTTGTAACAGCTCTTTAATGAATGCAATTGTATTTCACACCGTGCCTGGAGTTGAAAAAAGTAAAAAAATACCGCACAATCCAAATGTGACGGGTGAATGATATTACCTACAGAATGATGGGAATACGTTTGATGTCCCCAGAGCAATTCATCTGAGCAAGATTTTTAACATTCAAATCCATGAAAATGGTATAAAAAGGAGCTAATATGGTCATTTTAGTGGCAAACATAGCCTATTTTTTATGAAATGAGGCAAATTTTTTCATAAGTCATGCTGAAATCTTCATTACTTTAACTCTGTGTGTAAGAGTGACTTGAATTCGGCGCATTCAGCAAAATCAGAGCAGATTCTGAGCAAAAAAATGAAATTTTCAGTTGTAAAAATTGTTGGTTGCATTTAATTTAGGTCTACTAGATTTGCTTCCTTAATTAGATCAATTATTTGTCTTTCTATATGAAGGGAAAAATCTTGATATATTTAAATATATACACAGTATTGTGAAAATTGAAATTTTCTTAACCTCATGAGAGAAAAAAGTTTGACTCGATTTCAAACCAAACGGACTTAAGCGTCACTTTTCATCAGAAAACCTCACAGTCAAAAGGTTAAGAAAATTGAAAAAGAAATTGAGATTTTTTTTTCATAAAAATTTTTTCGATTTTTCAAAAAGAAAATTTTTAAGTATTTCTTCAATCTTTTTTTCGTTTTTCTGAGAGTATTGGAGATTTTTATGTGATTTGTGGAAAAATTTGACTCATTTAATAAAAATGGCCAATTTTACCCCTTAAACGACCATTTCAGCCCCTTTTGGGACCAATTTCATGGACTTGAATGTGAAAAATCTTGCTTGGATGAGTTGCAATGGAGAAAGCAAACATTTTTATATCATTCTGAAGGTAATACCAATCACCCCTAACCATAGGAATGTCCAGTAAATTATTTTTTACTTTTTTTTACACCAGACACAGCGTGATTTAGCGACACTTTCATTCATCAAATAATCTCTATCAAATTGTGTGCCTTTTGGAACATAAATGGCTTGATTTACTTTCAGTTCTATTTTCTAAGATGAGGCACTCCAGTGGATTTCGGCGATGAAAAAATTTTTCTTGATTTTTTAAGCACTTGACCATTCAATTATTAAACACATTTGGAAACTTCATGCAAAATTTCAGACCAAAGACATGTCTCAAACTTGCGCTACGAGAGAAAGAAAGTGGAAATTTTCGACATTTATGAAGTAAAATGAAAACTTAAAATGCGATTTTATCAATTTTACAATTTTTTCATCACCAAAATCCGCTGGAGCGCCTCAGATATTATGCATTTTCTTTATCATTGACAAGAAAATTTTCTCACCCGTGTCCACATCGTTGAGATCTGCTTTTATGTTGGTCCTTTTGTAATATTGCATTTAATAACAATATCTCCAGACATTATGTCTGTTTCTGAGCATGGGATTAAGATTTATAGAGAAAGATTTGATGAATGTTATCAGAATAAGGAAATTACTTTTTCTCACACTTTTTAAAGCTATTTTTGAAATGTGAAAAATTTTTATTCACGGGATAATGCTAAGATAGAACAAATCTAAACTTTTTGACTATGCTGTAAAAGTAACTTTCTTTGTGGAAGTGGCTAAAATTTTAAAAAGCAATATTGAGTCAAACAAGGACGAGTACGTCCTGAAGCAGCCGAAGAGCCAAACTGAAATAAGTTCCTGTTGAAAACAAATACTCCCAACATACCGGAGCTCTAAAAGTATCCCACATACAAAATATGGGGTTCCTAGCTTGAAAGGGATGGAAACTAGGGTGAAAAGTTCTAAAAAGCCCCCCTGGGGGTGCACTGGGGCGTAGGGAGCGCCGATGGGGCGTCAAGTTCCCTTCATAAATTGGAACCCTAAAAGTACCCCAAATACAAAATTTGGAGTTCCTAGCTTGAAAGGAATGGAAACTAGGGTATAAAGTTCCAAAAAGCCCCCCTGGGGTCGCCCCCGGGGCGTAGGGGGTGTCAATGGGGCGTCAAGTTCCCTCCATACACCTGAACCCTAAAAGTACCCCATATGCAAAATTTGGGGTTCCTAGCTTGAAAGGAATGGAAACTAGGGTAAAAAGTTCTAAAAAGCCTCCCTGGGGGTGCCCCCGGGGTGTAGGAGGCGACGATGGGGCGTCAAGTTCCCTCCATACACCGGAACCCTAAAAGTACCCCACATACAAGATTTGGGATTCCTAGCTTGAAAGGAATGGAAACTAGGGTAAAAAGTTCTAAAAAGTCCCCCTGGGGGTGCCCCCGGGGTGTAGGAGGCGACGATGGGGTGTCAAGTTTCCTCCATACACCAGAACCCTAAGAGTACCCCACATTCATAATTTGGGTTTCCTAGCTTGAAAGGAATGGAAACTACGGTGGAAAGATCCAAAAAGGTTAATGAAATCCAAAATGGGTGAACAAAAAAACCAAAAAAAACACGAGTAAGTCTCTGAGCAGCATTCGGCTGCTAAAAATTATGTACAAGAAGAAAGATTAGATAAAGAATGCTCGTTTAATTTCCAAAGTGTCTTACTGTGGATTATTTCTTTTCCGATACTATGCCTCATATTCACTATTGAATACAATTATGTGATGCATTACTAAGGCTGTAAAAATATAGTACAAAGAAAATTCGACCATCTCCAATTTTATCTCCAATTTTCAACATCTTACAAATACCAAAAGATCACAATTAACCCAAATACTTTTTCATTTATTTTTTTCAAATTTGAAATGAAGCACTTAATTTCTTCTTAAGAAGTAAAATATACTTTTGGATCAATATACTTCATAAATCAAAGGGTAGTGCTTCATTTCAATTTTTCAAAAAATGAAAATGTATTAGACAACAGAGTGATCTTTTGGTATACGTGCCAATAATTCCTAAAATGACCATCTTTGTTAATTCTTATGAAGTAAACTTTTGGGCAGAATTGCTAAAATTTGGTAAGAGTGAAATTGTTCTTTAGAATTTGAAATAGTAACTCATATCATTACTTTAAGCTATCAAAGTTTTACAGATGGCGCTGTCAAAACTTTGATAGCTTATGGTAATGAAATGAGTAAAAATTTTCAAAAATGCCAGAAATACAGATACCGTATGAGGGGGTAAAACGCGCACTTTTCAATATTTGAAAGTGCAACTGTGCAAAAAGTTGGAGTTGTAAAAAAGATATATGCCCTTAGATTATTCCGTATTAAATGTCATTACATGATAAGTATACAAAATTTACACATTTCTTTCAATTTCTATACTTTTTGAACAAAAACCTTCATTTTTAGACTTTTTTACTTGTGGGGTTAAAGGAGCATATTGACTTTTTGGGCTTATTTTAAGTTGAAAATTTTTTCTTGTTATTGGATTAATCAAAATAGATTTCTGAACAAAATTAAGCAAAACATTTTGATAGCTTGCAAATATTTTTGAAAAAAATTACAAGTAAAAATATCGAGAAATTCATTAAGATATGGTTTCGCGTTTTACCCCATATAGGGTGCGCGGTTTACCCCTGCATGCGCGTTTTACCCCCTCATACGGTAATTGTTTGTACCTTGGACTCTCATTTCAAATTTTAAGAAACACTTTAGCTCTTACCAAATTTTAGCGATTTAGTCCAAAAGTTCACTATCATTTCAGGAATTATTGGCACATATGCAAGATAATTTTAGACGCTGTTGAAAATAAGAAAGCTTAGAATATTTTGTAGCCTTAGTATTATCAAAGTGAATTCAAAGTCTTGGAACTTTCTAACTTTAAATAAAGTTTTTTAATTACAGATTAACCTTTCAAATGAAAAAGACGTTTCTCATATTGAAATGAGTTGATGGATTTTTTTGGCAATCTAAAGCAAGAATTTTCGAATGACCATGAACTTTTCTGCGATTTAAATTCATAATTAGGAGAAAAGGCTTTTTTGCCGGTTTGATCATTAATCAAATATTGTCAAATTTAGTATTTCTGAGTTTTTGCGTTTTTGAGCTGATTTTTGCAAAGAATTGCTGACTTTGAAAAATTTGGAATGACAATATTTCTTAAAATAAGTGACGATTCAGATTAGAATTGGTCTCTTTTATAAATCTTATGTAGTGAACTTTACAGCCGAATTTCGAAATTTTGGTATGTCAGAAAGTGTTCCTCTATATATCAAATGAGAGTCCAAGGGCACAATAAAAATTATGTAATTCTGATTTTTTTTCTAAACTCATATGTGACTTCATAAGTGAAAACCAGCGCTCAGTGCTTCACACTGAGCGCTGGTTTTCATTTCAGACGCCTCATGCATATAACCTCTATACTTGTTTTGTAGCTGGCACTTTCAAAACTTTGTAAACTTTTTACAAGCCAGAAGTACTTGAATTGTATTAAATATGCATACTTTTATATTTGAGGTCCTATTTTTTATAAAATTGAAAAATTAAGTATCATAAATGGGGGAGGGGGAATTCTGGCCTGCCGATGTATTGAAAAGCCAAAATATGGCCCGCCAGTCAAAAAGGTTCCCACTTCTGCTTTAGGGTTTTAAAGTGTGATGAAGTATGATTACAGGCTTTTTTCCCCACGTTATAGATTAGTCAAAAATCTATAATTTTCGTATTTGTGAGTTTTTGGATTTTTTGAGCTCAGTTTTTGGATTTTTGGCTCAGTTTTGGAAGAAAAATTGCTCAGTTTTTGAAAAATTTCTGAGTTTTTGAAAAAATTTCTTTCGAAAGTCGCGATTTTTAGCAAAAATTAGTCAAAAAAGCAACTTTTGTATTGAAAAATGGTCCAAAAAGTGAATTTAGCGATAAAAAATGGCAAATGTTTCTTAAAATAGTCGATTTTCAGCTGAAATGTGCAATAAAAGAACACTATTTGCGACTTTTTTCTCAGTTTTAGATGTCGCAAAATCTAAAATTTTCGTATTTCTGAGTTTTCGTTGTTTCGCTCAGTTTTCGGCGAAAAATCGACGCTCAGTTTCGAAATTTTTTGGGAAAAAAAGCCTGTAAAAACATAATAATTCAAATTCATTATGACAACTCTAATACAAAGTAGAAGTAAAATATTTTCAAGTCATGAGTAAACTCTTTCAAGATTACTTTACTGAAAAATTCTAAGGCCCACATCAAAAAGCCTGTAAATTACAATTTGACAAATGTGACTATAAATGTAATAAACGAATTATTGAAAACTTCCACCATCTCAGTATACAAAGCCTTAAATAAATTGAAATAGAGGAAGTAACACAATAAATGTTATAAATTCTGAAATATACTTCAAAACTCAATTTTTAAGTCAGACAATGCCTCAATTTCAGACATTTTCGAGAAAGGTTGTTCTCCTCTCTTTCCTCCTGATTTTGCCTCAATTAAAAAATGTAGTATTGACATTGATTTTAGAAAATAAAAGTAAACAAAAAAGTAACAAAATTCTCAAATCTCAACCCCATTATCTCATATCAGTGTTTGAGTCCAAAATACAAGAGATCTTTTTATTCTGATGTTGACTCATACCTAGAGATTTTTAGCAATTGTGATGAGAAATAATGATTTCATATATTCATCACACTGAAAATATTACATTTGAATTAAATTTTACAATGCAATGCTGATAATTTTTGTCTTTGTGATAACATGTACTGTAAAAATTGCATCCCCTGAATTTGATGCATAATCTTACAAAGGTGCAATTTTGAGATGCTCTGTATTTGTTTGCGGAGGAAGTTTGGAATCATTTTAATGTGATTTTTTTTAATCAAAATCATGTATATTTTTGTTTTTCATATCAACTTTTGAGGAAAAATGCGTGAAACTAGTCACTTTTTTAACCAAAAAATTCCAATATTTTTCCAAATCTGAAAAGAACTAATGGGCTTGAGAATATCTTCTGTGTCCTCGAAGTAAGTGGAGGAATCCTTTCCTAATGTAATTCCAAAATATTGACAGATACACCGTTTTTTTATAAGAATAAAGTTGATAAGAATATGAACTTCAAATTTTCGAAAAAATAAGAATAAAATAAGAATATGACTAAGCTTCAAATTAGAATTTTTCAGTGGTAAAACTTGTATATCCTTAGTTTGAAGATAGTTTTTACAATTTCCAATAAGAGCGTAAAAAATTTTCGCGCGTTATGCACGCTGGAGAAAATTTTATGGTTTTTACCCCCTGTAAAGGAAATTTTGTATATTTAGGGGGCAAAAATAAGAATATGATAAGAATATTTTGAGCTTAAAATTCGAAAAAATTAAGAATATCTGAGCTTCAACTCGATTTTCAGTATTCTTATAAAAAAACGGTGTATGTTAATTTCTTGTTTTAGTTAATTTCCCAAATCAATATCAACTTCACAAATTCTCATGCTCATGCCTCACATGTCTCTCTGCCCCTGTCCAAAAGGCATGCAATGACACTCTCTTTCAAAGAGTAAGAGAGCAATTTAACAAATCCAATTTCAAATGATATATCAACAAATTCGAATAGAATCGACAAAAAAGTAGACGTTCATGGTCATAAAAAGCAGCAGCAGCAATACACTGTTAGAAATTTTCTATGATTAAATGAGTTTATAATTTAACTGATGTTCTGCCTAAATTGGTCATTTTTAGGGTGTAACTTCAAAATCGTAATACAAAACTATAGCTAAATTGGTTGGGTGGATTGCTTCATCCAGTTCCATGCACATTCAAAATGTCATTACAAATGTGCATGGAACTGGGTGAAACAAAACAT
>JAOWAT010072449.1:0-11044 GCA_028571025.1 Longipedia americana | reverse complement strand
GTGTGTGTGTGTGTGTGTGTGTGTGTGTGTGTGTGTGTGTGTGTGTGTGTGTGTGTGTTTGTGTGTGTGTGTGTGTTCTCTCAATGATGTGGCTCATTTGATTGATTGGCAAAAGCAATCTCCAATATTGATTGTACAAGATAAGATAAAGAATTAGAAGATATATTTGTATTTTCAAGAAAATAAATTGCTTTGCTTAGTTGTGAGGCTAATCCAAGGACTGCTATATATGGCTAATATAATATCATACATGGTTGAAGAGTATTAAAGTAAAAAAATTTTTTCATATATTGTCATATATCCTATTAGATAGTCCAATTTACCAAAATTGGAAACGATGACACACTCAGATATTCATTAAAATATCACAATATTACTGAAACATTTCAAGAATAGTTAATTCAGTCAAAACATCTGTGGGCTACTCGACATTATCAGCATGTGATTTATTCATCATAATGTAAAGAAATTGTTTCTGTACTGAGAAAATGAAAATTTAATTTTTCATGAGTTCATTGAAAACATTTTTCTAGTAAAATAGAAATTCGATCTTTTAATATCTCTAAATAAAACAAAGTTAAAAAAGATCAAATTTGTGGCAGCCCATAAGTATCGGAGAATAAGTTTTATTTTCACATAATTGTCAGTAAATTTGGCACTTCAATCCTTATATTCGTTTTAGCAAAAAATTATTGTGTAGAGACTACCAAACAAAAATTAATTTGGTCTCAAATCAATTAGAAGGAAATCTGATTTGTCATACAGATCATATCTTTCTAGTTTTTTTTTCAGTTTAAAATCAAATTGGTTATCAAAAGGATGTTCTTTCACTTACTGAAAGTATAAAAATGCGCAATTAATCTGTAGTAATCCAAATTTACCTTGAAACCAATCTTAGGGGTCGGACTAAATTAGGTTTTTGCTCCATCTTGACCTAAAATATCAAGGCAATATCTCAAACAGTCTGAGAAATCGAGTAAAAGGTAAAGTAGAGTAAATTGCAATTCAAGTTTACCAATCAAAAATTTAGTTTTCAATGCCTCCACTATTTTTAACTTTACATAAAACTGATGATGAAAATGCGAATTATTTCAAAATTTTGCCAAAGAAGGTCATACTTAATAGTGCTAATAAGGCCCCATTTTATGAAGTGAATTTGAGTGCTCAGAATGCTCATTTTTCCAAATTTTTCTTCAGCGATAATATTTTTTGTATAAATGAGCAGATTTAGCTTTATAAGGTCCCCGGTCATGTTTAGCATTTGACTACATAAATTAGTCCAAGCCTCACTTACAGCAAAATATTCAAACTCTATTTCAGTTTTTTCCTTTTTCCATTGAGCTGCCTCTTATTTAAACAGATTATTCCACATTTGACTTTCTGTACGTGACGACAAAGAAGTTAATAAATATTCAATTTCATCCCCATAATTCGATTTATTTATTTGGGATGGAAACAAAACATAACATTTCACAATGGGACATTGGTGTGTGTACTGTCTCACAACAAAGATGTTCTTCTTAATTGAATCTGGGAACAATAACAGCTCGGTTATGATATTGAAAGACATTTCAAGGGCCCATTGTGCATTCCAACCTCAAAAACACTCTCCAAGGGGAAATAGAGAGAAAAAACATTTCATATAATTTATTTATGGAAAAGTTTTTATGTACGTATTTGTCTTCTAAATTTAGGTTTGAAGATATTTTTAGATTACTCAAGTTATTTATAGACGTTTCTATTGACGTGTTATTTCCATTCAAAACTTTTACACAAATAAGCTGCAATGCATGCAGTAACCTGTACGTCTGTATTTATATCCTAAGGAATTGCAAACTTTTAAAAATATTTTTATTGTGCGATAATTGTTTTAAGAAAAAAGAAGGAGCTGAGGAAAAACTGAAATAGACACATTATATCACTAAAAAGATATGGCATTGTAGTAAAGGTAATAAACATAATACCTTAAATTTAATATTTTATTGCTGAAAGATAATATTACAGTTCTACTAAAATTGATGTATAATTAGTTTCTCAAACTTAAAGTTGTATTTCTAGACAGAATTTTTTTTTATACATATTGGGATTTAAATGTTACACAAAAGATTCAAGAGAAGTAATTAGATCATATTTGGCTTTCATCATGAAATTTTGATGTAAAATTTGGCAATATTTTCAATGAAATATAATCAAAAACAAATTCTACTCAGCTTTCAAGAATAGCTAATTTTGTAGCTTTCTAAATGAAGTTGTGTGTATTTCACAGATTTTCAAGATTCCATGTGCTAGAAATCAAATATCTTCGATTTCTATCAGCAAATATATTTGTATTTTGAAAAGTCTAAACAAAAATCTTTCTAGAATATCAAAATTTAATCCCATATTTTCAATATTTTCAAAAAACTTAATGGATTCCTTCCATTTTTATGGATTTTTACACTAAGTTTTTCTTTCCTTTCAACTCATTTCTTTGACAAAAACGGAAATGGTGCTGTTGCTGCTGTGAGTTTTCTTACGTCATTTCCTGTTTCTAGAAGAGCGTGGGTTCGAATCCCCCTAGGGTTGAAATATTTTTAAAATATTTTTAACGAGTAAAAGTGACAAAAATTACGGTTAATTCACTTGAAAAAAATCATTTTCTGGAATGCTTAATTTTTTATCGAAAGGCACGCAGTTAATCTTTCCAAAATGTTACACCATAGTGATGGTAATATTGGAAAATTAAGTAGAGAAGAAACTAATTCTTAAAATATCTTCCACATCCTTGAAGCTAGGGGAATGAATGTTGTTATCTTTTAATCATTTTTACTGTGATATATCTCAAATAGTATCTTACATTAATCTATCTTCAAGGATTTAGATGTTTTTGGATCTTTTTATTTGATTAAAACTCAGAAAAACGAAATTTCTCCCTGCAGCGATAAAGCAGAATGTTTCAAAATGAAGCAAAAGTAGTGCTTTTTGCTACATTTTTGGAAAATAAGCATCAACACTGAAGTTTTTTGTGCAAAAAATGACTTTTTTATCATTAATATGTCAATTTATGGCATTTACATTTTAAAAGTTCACAAAACTGAGAACAAATTATCAAAAAACTGAGCAATTTTTTTCGAAAACTGAGGATGAAAATTGAAAAGCTAAGCTCAAAAATGCAAAAATTGAGAATAACAAAATTTCTCCCTGTTTTAATAAAGCTTTAACCGTAAAAAAAGCCTGAGAATCAAAATATCCCTATTTATAAATGGAGTGTGCCCAAATATGCCTGTTATGGTCCCTTACCAGGCTTTTTTTGCAGGATTTACGTTTTATTAAATAACGTAAAATCTTGCATTTGTGAGCTTTTGCGTTTTTGGAGCTGAGTCTTTGAAAAATTTTGGTCATTTTTTTGCAAATTTTACTACATAAGCAATTTTTTGAACCCGAGTTTTTCGAAAAATTTCCGAGTTTTTTTTGCGACAATATTGAGTTTTTGACCGATTTTGGGCCTGAGTTTCTCAAAAATTTTGCGAAAATAAAGCCTGCTTACCTGCGCAATATCCCCCACGACGATATCCCCGATTTGAATTTGCTCCGTTTCTCCGTTCCTGATGACGCTGAACGTTTGTTCTCCCTCGATTCTGTCCTGCAAGCCTCGGAATTGCTTTTCTTTCGACCAATCGTTGAAGGCCGTCACAAAAACGACGATGAACACGGCAATCAGAATGGCAACACCTTCGATCCACTCGTGGGATCGGTCCTCCTCTTCCTCTTCTGTAAAGCAAGAAAAATAACAAGGTTAATGGTGTATAACTCCATCCCGACGAAATTGGCCGGACGGAAAATTCATAAAAATCACCCATTTTAATTCTCAATTTTCTCTGAGTAGGAGAGCGGTTATGATAAAAGTAAGAATAGTTTCAAAAAATAGAGACTCTCCAGTTTCTGAAACATTCCTTAGTTTTTTCAACATCTCTCTTAAAATTTGAGAAAACTCAAAACAGAACTAGGTGATTTTCGTCCTTTTCCCGTCTGGCCAATTTCGTCGGGACGGAGTAGTATTTTTCAGAAAATTCTTTTTGCAACCACTGTATCCACTGCTACATCTTGTTGTTTTGAAAACCAAGACCTTAGTCAAAAGCTTATTTTGACCCACGTGCTGACAGTCCATAACGGGTAAAATGTGGCAGAATAATTCGTCTTCCTTTTGTCATAGGCGGTCACAAAATTATGAGAAAATGATAGGAGGAGACTTCTAGTGTGATAATACTATAAGACCTAGCGGAACAAAATGAGGGTGAACACTTCAATAAAAGCAGAATATTTGTGAACACATTGTAATTTCTCTAAAATAAATTTTCATCTATATATAAAAAGTTGGTCGTTTGTATGTTTCTATGTTTGTTGTCTATGGACTCGGAAACCACTAGACCGATTTGGATGAAACTTGGTAGGTAGACCCCTGATGGCCCAAGGAAGGTTTTAGACAGGAAGCGGAAGTGCTCCGACCGGAAGTAATACCGGAAGTGCTCAAAAATTGCAGATTTTGGCCCCTAGAATCTCAAAAATCACTTCTATGATACATTTTGGACCGGAAGTTAAAGTTTTCCAACCGGAAGTAGGACCGGAAGTGCTTTAAAATTGCAGATTTTGGCACCTAGGATTTCCAAAATCATTTCTATGATAAATTTTGGGTCAGAAATGGAATTTTTCCAACCATAAGTAGGATGGGAAGGTCTCAAAAATTGCATAATTAAATTTTGACATAGCTATCCTTTCCCGGGCAACGCCGGGGCTTTCTGCTAGTATGAAATAAAATAGTGCATGGTGAGTGACCAATTATCTTTCTTTCAAATAATGATACAATATCAAAACATTTATTTGAGGTATCTCGGCGGACTTTTGCAATTATTTTTTGCAATTTTTTGTCAAAATTTTGTCTAAACAGTGTTAAAACTGGCCAATAAAATTGAAAATTTGTTATGGAGTCCCACCCTTCTCATTTAGAAAAATCAATTATCTAAATTTTGCATCCTTTTGGAAGATCATAGCATTAATACTCTATGCGGAAATTGAATTTAAGTAAAGGTCCTGATTTTGGCCATAATTGCAAAAGTCCAATGGGGCAACTCATTTATGAATTTTCTGTAAGAATTTACTATTTTGATTAATAAGAGACCATTTTCTCTCCTCTCGTGCAGTAGAATTCAGTAAGTTCTTACTAGAAGGCAATGATTTTCACCTGTCCTGTGCAACTATTTTTGGACCTGCCTGTGTTTCTGTGACCGCCCATTAGGCTACATTGGCAAAAGCAAAATATACAATTGAAAATTCAAGTATATTGAAGCTATAATTTTGATTTACAAAATTATGATCATATTTTCAAGGAAAACACAAAAATATTTAGAGTACATTGTTAAATATGTTATATATTGTATGATTAATGATAAATAATTTATGTATGATTTTCATATAAAATTGCTTCTGATTTTTAAGTTACAATTCTGAATGAGGATATGAGATACTTCAATAAATGTGCAATGGATGTAAAAAATAGCTTTGATTCCTTTTTGATATTTGGTGGTTTGTGTTCTTGACTTTTTAAATTTAACTATATTTCAAATTTTGTTTTCATTCCAACAGACTTTTTACAACTTTTTGATGAGCATTATTCTATATAGAATGTAATTCTCAAAAAGCGTTGGAGCATTGATATTGCTGGAAGTAAATAAGCAAAATTGGGACAATCTTTTAGAAAAATTCAAATGCAGGATTAAATATGCCTAATTAGCCTACTAGAGGAATTTTCAAAAGTAGTTATTTTTCAAAAACAGAAATAGACTTGTAATTTTAGCTAATGAATATAAGACCTTATAACATAAAAACCTGTTTTTCTACGTGAAAAATTAATATACAACATGCAATTGGATATGATAATATATACTTCTGTTTTGAAAACTCGAGTGCAATAACTTTGCATTCTTGTTTGTACCTAATTTCTAAAGGTTGATTTCTCATTAATGCAAAATGCAAGAAATTTTTAGAAAGAGTACGAGATATTACCTCTGTCTCAAAGTAGATTAGGCCAACAACTTGACAAGTTACAGTTTCGCGGAAAAAAATATTTCAATGATTTGTAAATCATTGATGTAGATTTTCCCGTAGAACTAAACTATTTTGAGACAGAGGTAATATAATTTAGGTAAAGGAAAAAGTAATAGTACTAGATTATTAATTAAAACTCCACTCAAAATTTATACAACTTATATTGTCAAGTGTACAAAATTCTATGGGGGGATTAAGAATATAATTTCAAATTTGGTATGGCATTCCTGCATTTTGATATAAATTTTATTGGAAAAGTAAACACGACACATTCACGTTAATTTTTTTTATTATTTTTTCAAAATATATCTCAGAATGCCTGTGGAATGGAGGTTCCATTATGAATCGTGATCTGTAGAAGTGTCATACCAAATTTCAGAACACCGAATCAAGACTTACGTAGGGTCATAATAAGGTATTCAATCGAAAGGTTTAAATTATCTTTCTATCTTTCTTTCATTATATCATGCATAAAAATAATTTTCCTTTTTCTTTATATTTTCAGATAGTCTACCTCTCTCTACCGTAACTATATCAGCTGGAAACAAAAACGTTACATTTCTAGAGGGATGTTTATTTGCAAGATAATCTAAGTACGGCAGTTTCGCTATCTTTTTAATAATTCTTCACTTCAATATTTCATGACAGTAATCCATTTACCATCAAAAGCTCTGTTCCAAAAACATTTAAAACCTTTCCTTCCAAAAGGATTTATCTGCATATTTGCATTTTGCACCAGAGGAAGGAGCACTATATCTTAACAACAGGATTGGGCAAACTGTTTCATTATTGGGCCAAATTATGCTTTTGGGACAAATTGGTTGGCCAGAACACACATCCATTCCATTTTAATTTTTTCTTGAAAACTTTTGCATTATTTTATAGTTACAAATTACTATCATATTATGTAATATTTATACATTTAGAAGCAGAAATACCAGATGTTGTTTTTTCAATAAACTTTTGAAATTTAAACTTTTTGCAATTTTGAGAAAACAGCATTTAAATTTTTTAAGAGTATTTAATTTTAATCGTGTCTATAGGAGAAGAAATGGCTAAATACATTTTTGATCATGAGAATAGACAAAATGTAGAGTTCTAGAATCATCAAATTTTGAATTCAGAATTGGGGTCTTCAATGGCCGGATTTGGCCCACGGGCCTGTGTTTGGGTACTGTTGCCCAATATAAACAGACATGAGATAGTTGAGATACAGTTCCCTCTGACTTCTATTGCTTGGCTTTTAGGTATCACAATAGACCTAAGTAGCCTTGTAAAAACAAAAAAAATGAATGAAATAAAAACGCATTTTTATTTCAACCCCTTTTCTGTACATGTACACTACTCCATCCCGACAAACTTGGCTGAACAGAGATTTGTTGCTAAATCAGGCTTTTTTTGACACTTTTTCCCTTAATCAAACCGGGAAAAAGTTCGTAAATCGTGGTTTTTGCGTTTTTTGGAGCTCAGTTTTGAAAAAATTTCTCAGTTTTGACGAATTTTTTCTCAGTTTTCACGAAAATGCTGAGTTTTTCAAAAATTTTGCTTGAAAATTGGCATTTTTGGGTAATTTTTTTGAAAAATTTAGTAAAAACGGTAATTTTACCCCCAAAAATCGACTTTGAAAAATCTAATAAAGACCAATTGAGCAAATTTTTTGAAAAAAATTTTGAAATGAATGAGTACGGAGGAAATTTGTTTATTTAGTAGATCCATTGAAGCAAATGAAGTCATTTACCATTAAAATTTAGTATATTTGATCTAAATCAAAAATGAGCGAACAGATTTCAAAAATACCTAGGGGAACTTAGGGTGGTCCATAAATGTTTGTAAGAACCAAAAATCAACTTGGTCCAGGACCAAAAGTGGTTCAAACCTGTAACAATTTTTCAATTAATTTAAAATTCGGTCCCTCAACATTATTTTAAAACAAATTACAAAGTGAACCATGACATAAATTCTTACATTTATGTAATTTTATGGTTCATTGAAATAAATGAAAAATTGACCCTACTCCTTCAATTTTCAATTTTTTGTAAAATTTTCTTCACATCCTTTCAAAATGAACAAAAGTCTATGATTTGAGAGTGACATCTACTGTGTACCTCAAAAATTTTCAATTAGTGAAGGTATCTATTATGAATATGAAAAAACAAGACTTGTAGTGTGAGAATTTAAGTATTTTACTGAGAGAATTACTAATTTTAGAATGCTTTTTATTGTTTGATGTTACCAAAACTCAAATTGGATATATATATTGTACCATAATATTAAAAATCCCCGATACATCAATAAATGCTGATGTGAAAAAACGAGACTTTCTATAAAAAAATTTGCCCAAATGTTCATAAGACCACTTACACATTTGGGTATGCATATGCACACCCTGCTCCACCCTTAGTTCTTCTTTTTATATTGCATACCCTGCTAAACTTTTTTCTCCTCATTTGTTTAATCAAAATTTACAAAATATCAGCATTGTTGGCATTTTTCAGCACAGGGTCATAACACAAAAAAGTTTGCAATTTTATCACACAAATTTTGATGTGCAACATGCTTCAATCATTCAAATTAGACCCGAGAAATCTCAAAAAAGCTTTTTATTATGCTCACCCTGCTCCGCCTTTTTCTCCTCATTTTCAAAATTAAAAATTGCCAGAAAATTGGCATTTCTTGGCATTTTTCAACATCGGTTCATAAAATAAAAACAGTGACATGTGACATGTCTCGATTGGCCAAATAATACACAAGAAATGGCAAAAATCGTGACAAAAATTCCTTCTCTTATTATTTTGCACACCCTGCGCCAACTACTTTTCCTCATAAGCAAAATAAAAATTGCCAAAGAACTAGCCAATTTTAGCGTTTTCGGCATGAGTTCTTAAAATAAAAAAAGTTTTCAAATTTTCTTGCACAAATTTTGGCATACTGCTTGCCTCAATCGGCCCAATGAGACCCACAAAATTGTGAAAATTGTGGCTTGGACACAGAAAACGTCCCATAGACGTGCTAGAAATTTCATTTTTAAACATTCATTATATCCTTATTTTCGTAAATATAAGAGTAATCTAATTAATTAGAATAAAATCTGATCCTTCTCCTCTCAGATTTTCAAAAAATATTTGAACAATTTTGCTTGTAGGGCTCAGGAATGACGAAGACATTAAGGATGTTTCGCAAAAATGATACTCGAAATTAAAAATGGATTTCCAAAATAAATTGTGGTTTATATTTTCTCATAATTGGACAGTAAATAGTTTGATATCTTGTTTATCCAAAAATGATCTCAAAATAATTTATTCTTCTAAGATTTATTATATATTTTGGAATATTCATGCAGCAATTTTCCACCTCCTTTTCTCCTAATCTCTGTTCTTCTCGACGAAAAAGAATTGCCGGTCTGTTGCAGGTCACGTGACCAGAATCATTTTCATATAAATAAATAGTTAGTCTTCAATAGATAGTTTTACTTATAGTTATTATTCATTGAAATAGCCGAGCGGACTAAGGCTTCATTCATTTTACTTTGCTTTCATTCCCAACCATTCATGGGTTCGAATCCACCTGCTCACAAAAATATTTTTTTCAATCATTTATGTATGATATCTTTATAAATCAGGCTTTTTTGCCAAAATTTTTGTGAAACTCAGTGTATTTTTCCTGAAACTCAGAAAAAATGTCGAAAAACTGGGCATTTTTGGCTGAAAACTGCTAATTTTGTGCATATTTTGGGGAAATTTTTCAGAAACTCAACTCCGAAATCATCAAAACTCAAAAATATAATTTTTTTAGAAAATGGACACTTCTAAAAATTGGTAAGAAAAGCCTGTAAATGCAGGCTTTCTTGACAACATTTTTCTGAAACTGAGTGCCAAATTTCTAGGAAACTGAGCAAAAAGTCGCAAAACTGAGAAATACAGAATTTGAAATCATTTAATCTCATATTTTGGCTCAAAACTTCATAAAATTTGCACTTTTGCAATAATTTTGATGCAAATACTGAAACTAATTTTTTTTATAAGAACATCAAAATTTCGGCTGAGCCTCTGACTCTATTTAGTGAAAAAGAGCCTGTACTGCAGTGAATCATTATATGTTCTTAATCTTTAAAGAATTTAAGGCTCAATGTTCTTGTATTGATGTTCTTGCAAAGATAAATAGGTGTAATCATTGAAATATTTTTTTCTCGAAAAATTTAACCCATCATATTGGCATATTTTGGGAAGGAGGTAGTAAATCTGTTTTTCAAATTTTCACATATTGACAATTTTTCATTTTTTCAAAAGTAATTTTAGAAAATGAATGTAGCCTCTGCCGGGATTCGAACTCAAAAAACTTTCATCTAAAGTGGATATTATACCACTACTCCACAAAGGTATTTCTTTCCTTGTATAGGATTTCATGTTGACTTAAACTGTTTTAACTTGTACGCGAAATGAAGGACAATCTAATGAAAAGGGCAAAATTTTGCGCTCATCTTTTTGTCTAAAACGTGTTACTTTTTGAAAAAATCTTTGTTTAAATATTTTATAATATCTAAATAATGGAAATTAGATTGATTTTAGGTCGAAAAAAAAATTTGATTTCTAGCGCACTTATTGTACACTTTCTGTGACCATGTCACAATTGTGACAAAATTATGCACCCTGCTCAACACAAAATTCCTCAAAATGGTGTTTTTTCCTCATGTAACACTCATCGAAACAACCTATACTCGTAAACTCGTATACAATAAATGGTTGAAAACCTTTGAGGGGATCATAAGTCAATCAATCTAGGCAATGTCATGGGAATGCTGGATTTCTGTAATACAGGGATAGCACTCCTATCAAGAAAATTATAGGGTTCATAAACGCAGAGCATGGCTTGAAAGAAAAACAAGCATGAAAGCCGTGCATAACCTGCGGATGTTTCCTAATGAGCAAAAGTATATGTTGACTGCAAGAAAATTGAAAATAATTTG
>JAOWAT010072338.1:0-11045 GCA_028571025.1 Longipedia americana | reverse complement strand
ACAACAGTGCAAGGCAGTGCAAGAAAAAACGTGCAACTTTCATACACTATTCTACTCTTTTTAACTTAGACAAATTAAATGTTTTATGATAGAAAAAGTAAAATGAGCGTACATTTTTAGATTTGCACGTACGGTTATTTTTAACAGTGTGTATAATAATATATAATAGTTTAGATTTTTAAAGGATAAAAAAGGAGTCATCTTCATGAATTTCTAAAACATTTAAAAAATGTTAAAGCTCTGACAGAAATGAGGGCCAATTCACTGCATGACTGCATTTATGTCTGGCAAGACAGCTGACCAACTGAGCCAATTGCATTTTTATCACTTAGACACTTTTTTCTTCCTTCCTTCCTCAAATGAGGTGCACCAGTGGAGTTTTTAACCCTGATCTAGATGCGCTAATAAGGTTAGATAAATCATCGCATTTGTCTGAGGGTTACATTGATTGTTTTGCACAATTTTGCCTCTTATGAAATAATTCCATTAAAAATGCTATCACTTTTATCAATTTCCAATTGGGGAAAAATGATAATTGAATATTTTTTTTCATCCATGAAAAATTAAAAATATATTTTAAAAAAAATAAACTGGAAAAATCACAAAATTTAAAAGAATTTCAAAAGTACATTGGGACATCTCAAATGAAACGTTATGTCCAAGGAATATGACAACAGATGCTCAATGCAACAACCATCTCAAAATAAGAAAAGGAAACCATTGTGTTCAAGGAGAACAAAATGATTTTATTTCCAATGAATAAATGTTTGATTTCACTTTTGATGGCCACAGATGATGATTGTAAATTGAAAATAGAAAAGTCCTTAAGGAAATGTTATAAATCTGAAAACAAAATGATGTCACTCTGATAGCAATAAATAACCCAGAAATATTTGTGGTTTATTTTTGCATGTTGGTGATTTATTTACAATGCATTTTGCCCGAGCTTGGTCTGTTCCGAAGATAAAATGGAACTATTAAACTGTTGGGATGGTTTTAGCCAACACTTCCGACACTTATGAAAATAAAAGTTAGACTGCTCTTGAATCAATAGTTTTACATTATAAAGTCATCACTTTAGTTTTGATAAAAGTATGTCCTTAATTTCAAGCTTATCTAATTTCATGCAGAAAAATAGAAACTGATTTGTAATTTGATCAAAGTATACTGAAATCAAGTTGATTGGTCAATTTTGACTCCAAAAGATAATAAATATAATGCATCTTCAATATTATTTGACCTAAGATAGTCATATTGTTGATCGCCCCATTTTTTTATTGACAGTTGTTGGTTAGAATTTTTGTCTCAAATTGGATCAGATTAGAACAAAAATGATTTGTCAATAAATAAAAATATGTAATTCATATATGCCTTAATCAAAAACAGTTAGATTTGATCAATTACACTTCAATTACAACTGAAGAGAAATTTATTCTAACAGTTCCCTCAAATAGTATCCGTACAGTCTCATTTTTGCATGTTCACCTCACTCAGTAAATTAAGTCTCCTGGATGCAATTTTTGGAGTTGAAAAATGTTACACATATCATAAGAAACTAGAAATTTTTAGCTTTCCTACGATACCCATATTTTTCTTGTAGCCCGCCGGCAGCATGTTTAAAATCCGCATAGAACAAAAAAATTATCAAAATGGAGCCACTGTAGCAAAAAGTTTATTACGCTCTCATTTCTTTCAGTAAAAAAGTGATAAGCATATTTTTAGAAAGGGAAAACTTAAAGTTTTCAAAACATATCTTTAAAAATTGAAAAATCTTAAAAATTTCCATCTCTACAGGATCAAAACAAAAAGTGAAATTTTTACCCGCATGAATATTTACCTTCTATGCGAATTTTCAATATGTTGCCGGTGGCCTACCGGAGAGTTATGGGTATCAATGGAAAGCTGAGATTTTCTTGTTTTCTGTGATATGCATAACATCTTTTAACTCTAAAAATTATGCCAAGGAGAGTTAATTTTGTGACAATGGTCAAAACACTCAAACTGTACGGAAACTTATTGAGGGAACTGTATTGTTCATCATCTTCTACGATAAAAAGGAGGGCAAAATAAATTTCTTTCAGAGATGTGTAAAGAAAACAAGAAAAGCGCAACATTTAACTCTCAAAAGAAAGCCACGTATTGATTTGGTAAATCACAACAATTTTTGTGGCATGGGTATGAAAAGAAGAGAAACAGAAACATTTAAACAAACAAAAAATGATTATAACAAGAAAATTACAGGTATTGCATTGAGAACATGAATTATCTGATTTACACAGGATGTTTATTTGTTTCTTACTTCTTGTTGAATGCAAGATAATATCTGGTTGTTATAATTGAAAGAATTGTAATTACACATTACAGGCTTTTTTTCACGCTCCGTAGAACGGTAAAATGTTCTAAGAATTTCGTAAATCTTGGTTTTGGCATTTTCAAATCTCAGTTTTGAGAAAAATTTCTCGGTTTTGCAAAAAAATATGCTCAGTTTTGCAAAAAATTCTCAGTTTTTCAAATTTTTGGAAAAATTTGAGAAATGAGAAAATTTCTGACATTTTCCCAAAAAGTTGCTTAAAAAGTACTCAAAAAAGCAATTTTGAACATGTAAAACTCCCCAAAAGTCTCAAAATGCCTCATTTTAGCTAAATAACGTCATTTTTGGGCCACTTTCAGCCCAAAATATTTTTAGTAAATATCTAGGAATTTCGTGATTCCTGGTTTTGGGAATTTTCCTCAGTTTCGAGAAAAATCTCGTTTCTCAGTTTTGATGTTTTCCGTGAAAAAAAAGCCTGGGAGTAGTACATTTATAACTTGTATTACACTCATTTAAGCTGATATTCAGAAACGGTTTTGCACATATCTAAGCTTTTTCTTGGGCAAAATTTTCTCCAAAACTGAGGGTTATTTGTGAAACTGAGAAAAAATGTCAAAATTGAGAAATCTGAAATTTTTACAAACGAAGAATTTGTCTTTTCCACTAGAATTGAATAAAATGGGTAAAGTTTATAAATAACTGAGAAAATTTTCCAAAACTGAGACAATTTTCCTAAACTGCGATTTACGAAATTTGTAGAAATTGGTGGTTCCTAGAAATGTGTCAAGGAAAAATCCTGTTCTCTCTTGAATATGCATCTTGTTCTCGCTGATACGGTCAAATCAACGGCAGTGAATCACTTACAGTTGAACCAATGATAATAATACCAAATTGTCAAGTCCGTATTACTTTTAACAAAAGTACAACCACAATACAAATTCAAAAAGTGACAATGTTGGACACTTCTTTGAGCTGTGAAATGCTCAAATCATTTGCATAAAGACCTTCAAATAAAACTAAAACTTTTCTGCAAAATATCACTAAAGAAACTTTTTTGTTGCTCATTTTCATCTTGCCTTTGTCTGTCTTATTGCTTTTTCTAAGCTTTAGTTGTAGATTTTACAGATTGAATTTAGAAGAATTTTCCCCTCAGGCATAACCTTGCTTAGTAAAGCAAAAATGGCGAATTCTCTCAACCTTTACCGTACAGCAACCTAAATTGGTCCTACCAGGGGGGTAAATCGGACCTAAGCAAAAATGAAACTAGAGTGAAATTTAAGCATTTTGAGCTTAGGCGGTATTTTTCTACGTATGTATTGTTAATGGATTTGGAGGCCTCAGTAAAGGAAAAATTTTGCAACACTTTTTAAAACTAGAGAAATCCTTTCAAACTCTTTTGCAGTGCTGATATTTTCCACGAATCATTTACTGCAGAAACATTATGCTGAAATCTCTTCTCATGAATCTTTCATTGTTTTAAGATTAAAGTTATGGTTACAGGCTTTTTTTCACACGTTTTAGGTGACCCGGTACCTAAAAATTTCGTATTTGTGAGTTTCGGAGTTTTTTGGGCTCAGTTTTTGGATTATTTTCTCAGTTTTGGAGAAAAAATTGCTCAGTTTCTCCAAAATTTCTGAGTTTTTCAAAAATTTCTAACAAACTCACTGATTTCTAGTAAAATAGTTGTCGGAAAAGCAAGTTTTGCGATAAAAAATGGTCAAAAACGCAATTTTTCAACTAAAAAACGGCAATCATTTCTAAAAGCGTTAAATTTTAGTCCAAAATATACAATGAAAAGCGATGATCGTGGCTGTATTTCTCAATTTTAGGTAACGCGGTACCTACAAATTTCGTATTTCTGAGTTTTCGCGTTTTTGCTCAGTTTCGAGCAAAAAATCGGCCCTCAGTTTTGGAATTTTTTGTGAAAAAAAAGCCTGCAAATAAGAAAATGAGCATTCATCATGATTCATTTTATCATACATAGGCACGGGGGTATAAACAGGGGGAAACAAATCTCCTCCAACTGGATCGTCATCTGGAACGGCTAATGAAAGGAAAATGAGCAACAAATCATATATCTGAGCTATAATTATTAAATCAGGATATGTAATTTGAAAACAAAAATTAATATGAATGCATTTATATACTATTCCGTCCCATTAAAATTGGCCAAATCGATATAAATAAGGTGTCCCATTGAATTAGGACAATGGAAAGATATATTTTAGTGTCCCATTTTAATTTGTCATTCAGATATAAATGAAGTGTCTCATTGAAATTGGCCAAACAGATTATATTTCCGTTTGGGCAATTTCTATGAGACACTTGCTTTATCTGCGTTTGGCCAATTAAAATAAGACACTTCTATTATTATTTCTGTATGGCCAATTTCAATGGAACGGACGAGTAATTTTTTCATGTACCGGAAGACCTGTCAACAAACGGCGGTTTTGAAATATTAAAATTTTCTTGAAGCTCAGAGCCAATTTTCACAATACATATTGTAATTTTTCAAAAATATTTTTGCTAAAATCTCATCCTTCTTTGAAGTGATGTAGGGTGACAGTTTTGAGCATAAAAATCCATTCTTAAATGTTAGCCTCTAAAACAAAAACACCATGAAATATTTATTGATGATACTTTTCTATGCTAATTTGGTTATGAAAACATAGATTTTCAATTTTTGAAAGAAACTTATGAACTAGGGTCGGAAATTTGGCAGAGTGCCATATTTAAGTTTCTACCATGGCTCGCCACTAGTTTTTGCCAGAAGCATAAACTAGGACCCATTTGGAGCATATTTGTCTAAATAAACTTTGCAAAATTTTAAACTGCAATTTGTTTTTTGACTTCCTATTAATTAGCAATATTTTTGTTTTAATAGTACTGATTTCAAGTATAATCAAATTTCAGTTGTAATTTTCATTTGAAATTATCTACCACCTACAAGCTTGTTATCAATGAATCATGGAAATTTCCTCCAAAGGAATAAGGAATATTCAAAGTTCAAAGTTACATACTAATTTTTTCAATATCTCAGCCTTAAAATTTAAAAAGTCAAGAAATGGCTAAGTTTAAAATGGCAATATTTGAAAAAATCAAAGAACAAGGACGAACAGTGTCCTGGACGAGGCGAAGGGGGAAATGAAACATGAACAAGGCTAAAGCATCGCAATGTATACGAGTTTAGATCGTTAGTCATTGAACGTGAGACATCATTCATCGATTGTGAAACATAATGTGAGACGTCATTCAGCGTTCATGATATGTGACATGAATTGATGAACATGAGACTGCATTCATTGATCATAAAACATGAATTGATGAATGTGAGACATCATTTGGGGAGTCACAATCATACCTAGCGGTTGTGTAAAATTGTCAAAAATGGGTTAATGATGGATTTTGATACTTCTGTACATAAAGAAAGTTCATGACTAATTTTGCAAGTGTAAACCCATTCAAAAGGAGTAAAAATCACATTTTCATTTAACCATGATTTTTATAAAATGAACAATTTCACAGTTTGAATAATGAATTTTTGAAAATTTATATGGTTGAAATTAAGCTCTGAAACATTTAAATCAGATACAAAACTTCCTTTTAACCCATTCTTATATAAAGTTTTCAGAAATTCACATATTTGTAAATTTGCATTTTTTAATTTTTCTCTTTTTCCCAAAAAGAAAAGTTTTATCACTTCCGCTAGTTATGATTGTGACTCCTCATTTATTGATCGTGAAACATGAATGAATAAACATGAGACATCATTAGGCCACTTGCTGAGCGAAATTGGGGTTCAACACTAATCCAAATTTTGGTGTTGAATGCTAAAAATTGGTGTTGAATCCTAAAACTTTGTGAAGGACATTGGAATCTACAAGAAAAATTCTGGGTTGAACACTAAAAATACGTAAAAACACATGTCAAGAAAGTTAACTTTTTCAAAGCCAAATATATTGAGATTTTCAGTGGTAAGGGATCAACTTTGAGTGAGAAAGTTTTCAATCAAGGGCTAATCTTCCAAAATTTTTAAAAAAATTCAAATTTTACCTCAGGATCAGTCAACAGGAGGCGGTTTATTGAAGCCTAGTTTTGATTGAGAATTCAGATTTTACGTATTGCAAAATGTCTATTGGATCTTATAATTTGCCATTGCTATTTAAATTGATTCTGTAGCTCAGTGGGCTAAGGCAAGTATTTTTTCACTTGATTTCACTAACGAGCATGAGATCGATCCCTGGTGATGTAAATAAAAACTTTTTTTTCTCATTTTTTCAGTGCATTTTATAATAGAGAAGTTTTTTTGACAAACATTTTCCAAAAATCAGCGATTTTTTTGGAAAACTCAGCAAAATTTGAAAAACTCAACAATACGAAATATTTAGGTTAATAATCAACTTCAAATGTTAAATTTGGCAAAAATATATCAAAAACTCAAAATTTTGCCAAATTTTTGAATAATTTAGCAAAATTTCTGAAAAACTCGGCAATTTTTTAAAAACTCAGCTCCAAAAATGAGGAAACTCTGAAAATGAAAATTTTTAGTGGTGTCAAAAAAAATCTGATAGATATAATTATTTTGCTAATAATTTAATTAGGTTATTGTATAGTATTTAGTAAAGTGGACCCATTTTAAGAACAACCAAAATTCCCAACGTCCCAAATTATGTGAAAATTGATATAAAGATAATTACAATGTTAAAGTCTAATTTTTTAACTTTAACTTTAATCTTTGGAATAACTAAAAATGTTGAAAATTGAAACATTACCCCATAAAAATGCCTTGAAATTGCTTATTGAAAAGACCGACCAAAATTCCCAATGTAAAAGAGGATCCAAAAACGTCCATTAATGTATAATATGGTTGAGCTTGTATTTCTACTTTTTGACTCTCAAAAGAATTTTAAACTGTAAAAATGGTTGTATCAAATGAATGAGAACAATTTAAAGTCCTAATCAAGAAGAGTTCCAAATGTAGAGAAAAGGTCTTGTGAATTTAACTTGAAAATTTCAGGGAATATTAAAAGAAAAGGAATGGAAAACTGAATTTTTGGGTCACTTTTGACTTAAATTGGGGGCAAAAGAGACTTTTTAATGATTTTTTTTGCCAATTTTGGGCAGTACACATTGTTTACAAATTAAAAATTCAAATTTGGACACCAAAAAGTGGTTAGCTCTACAGTAACCCCAATCTAGTCCCACACTAGAAATTAAGGAAAGTTTTTCTCAGGATTTTTACTTCTATGGCCTCTAATCTTTTTTTCACCCACGGAAAAATTAGACCTTCTATTACTACCCATAAGCTTTCCAAATCAAAATATTCAGTACTGTATAAGTATGCCATATAGCTTACTTCCTCTGTCCCATCAATGACTTTAAAATTTACCTTTATTTTCCATTTTTCGTCCTATTTTTTTGGACCAGAGGAAGTTTTAAGGGTATTTTATTATTGTAACTTTTTGATCTCTTCACCGTTTATTAATGTCAATTTTTCGACTTAGTGAAAAAATGCCTTAAAATGACAATTTCTGATTTTATCAATAACCACCTAACCCTAGATTTAGGTATTTTCTGTAAGAATTCCTCATGAAATCCTGTTATATATCGAAAAATTTACTAAAGATATTTACTTGAAACTCTTATGGGGAGTAAAAGAAGGTCTAATTTTTCCGTGGTTGAAAAAAAAATTGGAGGCCATAGAAGTAAAAATTCTGAGAAAAACTTTCCTTAATTTCTAGTGCGGGACTAGATTGGGGTTACTGTACTTATAAATCATGTCACCCAGGCATCACTTTTTTCAAAGTGCAAAAAAACTATTTCTGAAAATATCTGTTTTGACAAAATATTTTTAAATATTCAAAACTTGATTTGGACAGTAGGTTCAGAGTCATCTTGATAAAATCTATGTGTTATTAATAAAATATGCACAGAAAGCCCTTTTTGGGGACGTTGCAAGGCATCATTACATATAGGATTCAGAGCCAGCTTTATATAAGTTGTGTTTGTGTGTACCTTTTTTGAGGATTATTTGGAAATTTTTAAGGGTCTAATTTTTCATAACAGAGACAAAATGTTGCAGGGGAGTTGCAATGGGTGAGTATGTCCCACTGAGTAGGGCCAGTTAAAATTAAGCCTTTCCAGCATGTTCATAATTGCACTAACAGGCCTTTTTTTGGCAGTAAAAGTTCGGAAACTGAGCGGCGATTTTTTGCTGAGAAAAATTCGCGAAACTGAGAAATACGAAATTTTTAGATTTCGGACATAATTTTTCCCATCTTAAAAATCATTATTTTTATCATTTTGCGTGCAAAATGCCCCCAAAACAGGAAAATATCAAGTTTTAATGTTAATTTACACATTTTTATCAATTTGCATTCAATTTAGGTCAAAATTGGTCGAAATTGGTCAAAATTGTAACTCTTTTAAAAAATTTTCATGAAACTCGGACAAAACTTTGCAAAACTGAGACAATTTTTCTCAAAACTGAGAATTTTTTTTGAAACTGAGACTCAAAGAAAAAAAACTGAGAAATACGAAATTTTTAGATTTCGAATATAATTTTTCCAATCTTAAAAATCATTATTTTTTATCATTTTGCGTGCAAATGCCCCCAAAACAAGAAAATATCCAAGTTTTAATGTTAATTTACGCATTTTTTTATCAATTCACATTCAATTTAGGTCAAAATTTGATGGGTCTAAAAACTGCCAAAAAAGCCTGTACTACAGCACTTATCATTATATGAAAACCATGTGTTCAGAGCTTCTCAGCCAATCAAATTCAAAATCTATTCATCTTTTACAATTCAAATATATTGTTTTGTTATTTTTACTGCAAATAACACAAATTGTGAGCTCTCTTTTAATATTTTTGAATAACCAAATGATGAAAAATCGATGAAAAACCGGTGAAAAGAAGTAAATATTGAACGAATTGGGCCAACTGAGTGGTACATACTCTATATCTTGAAAATTTGAATAAAATCTATAAATCGCCATCCTCAAAAAACGCTTCGGTATTGTTTGTAAGCACCAATAAAAAATTTTCTAGGCAAGAGTATGCTTGAATTTTCACGATTTTTAGGCTAAGAAGATGCTTGTCAGATGCTTACGATTTCAGGCTCGGATGCCAATTTTTGATGGCTTTAAGTAGGGATGTTTAAATTTCCTCACGCGCAAAGCGTGTAAGAAATTTGTATATTTTGCGCTCAAAAGGATATCACACCTCTTCTAAATCGAATTTGAATTTAATATGCCTACAAACCTCATATTTCTATTTTCTTTGTCCTAAAAAATGTTGTTTAACTTTGCAACTGATGGTCTCCAGTCCGAAAGAACAAATAAACATCCTTGTCAATATCAGTCTACCTTTAGGAGAGGTTCTTAGAATTTAACTTGAAAAATTCAGTGAAATGAAGGAAAATAAGATTGCCCACTTTGGAGTGAAAGTGTGAGACAGAAAAGACTTTTTGGAGATATTTTTAGACAGGGTCTGAAGACAAAGTTATTTTTTACTCTAAAATTCCAATTAGAACATGACAAGTGCAATTATAGTCTATTTGCAATTCACCGAATGAGGCGGACAGCTTTTTTAAACGTCCGAAAAAAACTTTCTGGAAAATCTCTGTTTTTACAAAACTTTTTGAAAATCTTAAAATGTGCATCAGTAACCTGAAGACATTTTCTTTCAATAAAATTGACATGTTTTTATTGAAATATGCATGGAAAGCTGTGTTTTCATACGTACAATTAGTACCACCGATATGGGATTCAAAAATACTTAATAGCAGTTGTGGATGATTTTTTGACAATGTTAAGCTAAAATGCTTATTTTTCACGATTTTAAACTATGATGCTTAATTTTGGAGCAATTTGGGGCTTTGATGCTTTAAAAATGCTTATGAATGCTTTTATGTTAAAATTTGCTTCGCTCGTGAGACATATTGTAGGCCAGCAAAAATTTGAGATGCTTATTTTTTACGGAAATTGGTAGGCTAGGATGCTTATAGATCAAATGCTAATAAAAAAGCGTGTAAACAAGAAACGGAAAATTCTAGATAACTCTTCATTATTCTTGTAGAATTTTCAGTAAAATGTATATAGTTTCAAGCAAAAATAACGTCCCTGTTCAAATCGTCTTAGACTGCCTTTTTTCTTCTTCTTCTCCTTCTTCTAAGGAAAAGTTCAAAAAATCATTATAACTCAGTCATTTCTCAGCGGATTTTGATGAAATTTTCAGGGATTGCTTAGAATAACAAAAATCAACTTTTGGCAAATTTTCATATGTGTATGCAACACAGATTTTCAAGATCATTATTGCTCAGAACTCGGTCATTTCTCAACCAATTTTGATGGAATTTTCAGGGATAACTTAGAATGACAAAACGCAACTTTAGGCAAATTTTCATGTGTATGCTACACAGATTTTCAGGTTCATTTTTCAGTTGTGTATACTAAACAGATTTTCAGGAGTGAAAAATTGAAATTGTCAAAACTCCATCATTTCTCAATGGATTTTGGCAAATTTTCAGAGACGCATCGATTGTCAGAACACAACTTTTCACAAATTTTCATTTGTGTATGCAGGCTTTTTTGCAGTTTTTAGACCCATTAAATATCTATAAATTTCATATTTCTCAGTTTTTCGATTTTTGTGTCTCAGTTTCAGGAAAAATTTTCTCAGTTTTGAGAAAAATTGTCTCAGTTTTGCAAAGTTTTGTCTGAGTTTCTTG
>JAOWAT010072227.1:0-11046 GCA_028571025.1 Longipedia americana | reverse complement strand
AAAACTGAGAAAAAATCGCAAAACTCAGAAATACGAAATTTTTAAGCGTTTAAAACTTAACTTTTTGACTCAAAATTGAAGAAAAACGGACGTTTTTTGCAAAATTTTAAACAAATGAAAAATTTTCGGAAAACTGAGGAAATTTTAACAAAAACTGAAAAAAACATTCAAAAACTGAGAAAATTTTTCAAAAACTGAGCTCCAAAATCATAAAAACTGCGATTTACGAAATTTCTAGACATTTAATGAGTCTAGAAACGTGTCAAAAATAAAGCCTGCAATATAACGTACAGTAGGGTTCATGAAGTCATGGTGGGAACAAAAATAAAATTGATGTCAAATGTCCTACACATTAACTTTGATATCTTGGAAAGTCCCCATAACCATTTTTGGAGTGATTTTAAAATTTTAAGTATCAATTTTGAACACTTACATTTGAAAACAACCACCCTTTTTGGGCTGCATTTTAAGCTGAAATGTGTCATATTTTTCATAAAATTTCAATTTTCTTAGTTTTCTCAAAATTTGTTGTATCTTTTTATATCTCCTTGCACATTCTTCTGAACAACTGCCATAGAGTATGCATGTATGTGTGGACCAATAAAAAGGGCCATCATGAGAAAGTAACCGATGATAAACCATTCATAGTACTAGTCCGTCCGGAAAAAATTGGCAGAACGCAGATGAATTTTTTCTGTACGGGAAAAATTGGCAGAACGCAAAAAATTTTTTGTCCGGAAAAAATTGGCAGAACGCAGAGAACAAAAAATCCCCCAAAATGTATCCTAAAAGTATTTAGCTTCAATATTTCTTGCATAAATAGTGCAAAATTGTGTTTCACAAAATAATTACCTGTCAGGTATCAAACTTTCTATGGTAAAATTGACAAAAAAATCTGCGTTCTGCCAATTTTTTCCTGACAAAATAAAAATATCTCCATTCTGCCAATTTTTTCCGGACAAGAGTAATTTATCTCCGTTCTGCCATTTTTTTCCGGAAGGACTAGTAGACGAAATTTATTATTGATTAATTTCTCCTGGTGGCTTTACTCAGTAGTCTATAATCTATAATAAAATTTCTTTAAATAATCAAGTTCTGAAATTATGAATTTTAAAACAATTTGTTTCAAATGGCTGATTATAGAGCAAATAATAGTTTTGTTTACAAATGTAAATGGGAAAAATCGACTCTTAAAATTACACCAAAAAATAGTTACTCTTTGGGACTTCCCGAGGTATCACATTTATAGTGTGTGGCATTTGACATCAATTTTATTTTGATTAAGGCCTTAAAAACTTTGCCCCATTCCCACTATGACTTTATGAACCCTTCATGGCAATGTTTTATTAGGTTAGAAAGCAATTTTATTTTCAGTAGAACATATTTGAAAGGGACACTGAACTCCAAAAGTAAGTTGGGTTTAATGACGTAGAAGTGGAAAAATATCGCAGGAAATCTAATGTGTCTTACTGCTCTGTGAAATATGCATGGCGCAATTTTGCGAAACTTTGATTTGAACAGTGATTCCTCTGGTTCATTGCAGAAAATTTGAAACATTTTTAACCCCAAAAAAATTTTGGGGTTCGAATTTTGGAAAAATTGGAGTTCAATTTTTTTTCGGTTAAATTGAATATTCATATCAGGGCACATAGTTTCCAAAAAAGCACAACTTACTTTTGGAGTTCAGTACCCCTATAAATGAAATTCTATTATCAAAAAATGCCTGAATTCTCAACCCCATTATATAGTTTTTCTCCAAATTCATTTGAGAAACTTTAGATAATTCAATCATGCTATTGAAACTTTTTTGCCTGGTTACACGTAATTTCTAAAATGAGAAACTTTTGCTATTGCCCGGCAATATTAATTATTGCTCTGCAAAAGTAACATTGATTTTCATGAGCAATATTGCTCTTCTGTAATAATAGAAATTTTTCTTTTGCCTAGCAATGTTGCTTTTATTACAAAAGGGCAATATTGCTCATGAAAAGCAATATTGCTTTTGCAGAGCAATGATTGTTTTTGCCGAACAATGACAATCATTGCTCATTTTAAAAATCACGTGTAACCAGGCCATTAGTTGTGTGAGAAACAAATATTGACACATTGATTGAAATGGCACATTTATCAACGATTTGAGGCATTTCAAAAAATTTTACAATACCACTTGTAAATTAAACTTATCTTGAAATGTACTACTCCGTCCCGTTAAACTTGGCCAAACAGATAATAAATTTATTATCTGTTTGGCCAAGTTTAATGGGACGGAGTAGTAAAGTGTTATTTTTGCTGAAGGATTTTTTGAAAACTTTATAAAAAATGTATAATATGAGAAATATCAAACTTTCCAATGATTGAATCTTTTAAAACAGTTGAATTTTTGAAAAAAATGTCCTTTTTGCAAGTTTTAATACATAAAGAAATTTCAAGTTTTTTACTTTTCACCATTATATTCATCCTATATTGTTAGAAAAGATATGTTCTAAATTTAGTCCAGGTAATTTCAAAAATGCGTTTGGATGTCTCACATGACGCAAATAATCCTGTTTTGTCCCAATTGACAGTTAATTAGGAGTCGGAATGTCTCAGAATAGTTTATATTAATTTTGCATAAGCATGTGAGATTTACATGATACTGTGCATTTTGAATATGTATTTGACACAATTTAATAATAAAGCACAAATTGATTTGTCACAACTAGCCTTAATCGTAATTTTAGGTGAGATTTGAAGGCAGATTTATACAAAAAAGATAAAAATTAACAAATTAGGCCCATTTAGAATAGTTTTGTGTAACGATTTTCTAAGAACTGCAGCTATGAAAATCAAAAAGAATAACTATGAATTCTTCCCGAAGGTTTTGGGTTTTGGTGTAAGTCTACCTTAAAAGACATTTGATTTTGACAAGCAACAAAATACATGAATAGTATATTGGAAACCGGAGTAACCATTTGGAAGAATTTGCTTCACAACTGTCATGGAAATTTGATCCTAATAAATGAAGGGATAAAGGGCAAGTAATCCTTTTTAGCATAAACAAATTACTTTAAATTACAACCCTAGGTATTGCAATTAGAGTAACTGTTTTTGAAAGACAGTGCAATGCATTCTAAAGATCAAAATTACTTTGAATTGTTCATACTCATCAAAGAAAATTCAGAAATTTATATGATTCTTAACTTTAACCTAAATGAGGTGCATTTTAAATTAAATTAGAATAATCCTCTTTCACCTGTTCTTCATTTTTCAAAAAAGTTCTCTTTTTGCAACAGGCCTGGATCAATAAAAAGTAGACAGCTATAAACAATGAAATCAGATAATTTTAAGAATCTGAAAACATTACTGTTCTAATAGTATAAGTGGCTTAATTGTGTAATATATTAATATTCTTGAGCTCAATCTATATCAATGCCAAAAATTCAAAACAAAAATATAGCTAAATAGGTTGGGTGTATTGCTTCAACCAGTTTTATGGCAACATATCATGTTATAAAACTCGGTTAGGGAACTAAATAAAGCTATGCACCCAACACATTTAGCTATATCTTTGTATGGCAATTTTGATTCTACACCCAGAAATTGTCCACTCAATATATACAGAACAGCATTTAAGAATAAACAAGCACGTAATCCGTGCATAACGTGCTGTGTTTTAAAACAGAAAAAACTCTGAAACCACTATTTTTTGTGGCATTTAGACAAATTTCTAAGCATCATCTCCTGGATCTGAATGATGATGAGGACAACTTGTTGAAGACATTCGCCAAGCATCTCTTTAGCAAAGTCCGTGTATCTTTACATGTCTTCGGTGAAGACCGTGTTGCGTCATGGATGAGCTCGTAGCGACTTCAGCTTTGTAGAAAGTGCTGGAGAAGAAGGAGAAGAAGAAGAAGAAGGAGAAGGAGAAAACGCGAGTCATTACTTGACGTGCTACAGCATGTAAAAACAACTGATTCTAAAGACTCCCCCAGCAAATTTTGGACTGACTTTTTTGTTCACTTCTTGGGTTTCAGATGTTGTACAGAAATGTTCAAGATATCAAAATTTTGCAGGCTTTTTTCTTGACAAAAATTTGGTCAAAACTGAGTGCCAAATTTTCACAAAACTGAGAAAAAATCTTAAAACCAGGGAATACAAAATTTTTAGATTCTGCGATTTTTTGTCATTATTTCAAAAATTGCGGTTTTCTGGCAATATTTTAAAATTTTTTAAAAATTGTCCCCAAAAATTGCATAAAAACCCTAAATTATGGGTACAATTTTGCCAAAACTGAGAATTGTTTTCTAGAAACTGAGCAAATTTCTTTAAAAACTGAGATTTTTTTCAAAATCGTCAAAACCACAAAATACAAAATTTTAAACTATTTTAACCGTCTAAAAAGCGTAAAAAATAAAGCTTGTTTTGCTTTGAATCTCACATTTTTTAATGGTATCAACAGTAGCTTTCCAATTGGTTTAGCAGTTTCTAAGATATTCAACAAACATGAGATCACACAAAATTCTAAATCATGGACAATATGTAATTTTAGATTTTCACGGTGTTTCCATTAATGGTCAAAATGTAAATCATGGAGACGTTTAAAAGAAGTTTTATTGTTTACATGTAACACTGAAAAGCAAAAAAATAATACATTTTGATATGCAACTTGTTCAAAAGCATTTTACACAATTTTCAACTACAAATTTGACTCAAACACATCTCTGAAATTATGGCAGAATTCTCATTGTTTTGTAATTTTCTGTGATTTTGAATTTTGAGTGATCTCACATCTGTTAACCCTTATCGTCATGCGATGGTTTATCTAACCTTATTATCGCATGATGATTAGGATTAAAATATATCAGAACGTACTGAACCAATTGGAAAGGTACATATACCATCGGAAAGGTGAGAGTCAAAGCTTGATTTTAATATCTGTAACATTTTTGTGCGACATCTGAGTCCTGAGATATGAATTAAAAGGTCAGTCCGAAATTTGGTGGGGAGTCTTTAGTTTTAAGATTCAAAGCTGCTCTTACATCACATATTTACTCAATCATTACTTCTGATTAAAGTTGTCTACTTTTTATTTTCCATGACTTTATGACAAGGTGAAATGTTAAAACTTATAAATCTTAGACACTCTTAAATTTGAATGATCGTCTTTCAAAATTGAATATCATCCATTAAAAGTAAAACAAAATCTGGTCAAACACAGTTTTGATTACAAAGTTGGCACTGTTTGCATTCACCTCAAAGGGTTATAAAACACACATGGTCCTATTAGATTTCAAGGATTTTTGGTAGATGAAGAATTTGAATTGTCACAAAATCTAATAATGTTTCTTTTGCCTTCAATAATGGGGGACGTTAAGATCTTGTCATTCTCATTTAGCGTGGCGACCATGTTATAAGTGGAATTCTTGTTGTTTCCACTATTGTGACCATTTTGTTTCTGATGACTGCTGAAGTGACTCATATTGGTGGCATATGAGGAATTCATTCTTGTGAGCTGGGTTGAAGTGGTTTCGGCCAAAAGCGGAATGGCGATGTATTTACGTAGACCCAGAACGCGACAAAGTTCTCGGCGGAACGTGTGTCCCACTAAGCAGTAAACGAAAAAATTTACCGATGAATTGAGTATGATCAAAATGTGCGAAATGAAAAACAGTAATTGCGCAAAGTATCCCGGATGCCACAGAGTCTGCGCTTGTTTGGGGCATTCGATGACTTCTTCAATATGCGCAAATTCAATAACGTCAAGTGTGATTCTGGTCGCGTGACAGCAGAAAAAGATAAACACAATGCACAGTAACACCAAACAGAGATTGATCTCCTTTCTTTGTCGCCGTTTTGAGCCAAAACGATTGACTTTTGACGAAAACAGATCGAAGATGATGCGGATATTGAGAAAAAGTAGAAGAAATATCGGTATGACACCGGTGGTGAAAACGCGCGTTACCATTATGTAATACCTAATATAGGGTGTTGTATGAAATCTCAAATTCATGCTTTGCAGTGTTAATCAAATACTGCTTGTTATATTCACAGTTCTTCAGAAATGACATTCTAGGACCCGAATTTCACAAGCTCCAATTCCAAGTTATTTTGAACTTACACCTCATTAGAAAACCAATACACTTTGCTCCAAGCAATTCTGTTGAGATCTTTACAAATTAGCCATTTTTACTACATAAATCATGTAGTAATAAAAATGGCTAACTTTGTTTCCAACAAAGTGTGTGCCGTTCATAATGACACATAGTTCCAAAATCAGTTGGAATTAGAACTTGTGAAATCGGGGTCCTAGAATGCTCATGCTGTAGAACAGTGATTAATTCCAAAAATACCCCTGTTTTGAATAGATTTAGAGGGCAATTTTAGATGCTTCATCTGTGCAACATGTTAGAATACTAACAACGATTGGACAGGAGATTTCAAGTCCTAACAAAACAACAAAATATGCCAAATCTGGTCAAAACAAGGCTTTTTTGAGTCAGTAGATAAAAAATCCCGCACAGCTTGAATTGGGAATTTTATGCAACACCCTACCTTATATAGTTATCATCAACACGCAAAGCGGAGGATCTATACGCGGGCAAGTCCGTACCTGTCTCATTCGACGGTATATACGTGAGCTCCACTTCCAAAAATTTCGGCGCATTCAAAGCGAAAGAAACAATAATAACCGGTATGATATAAAACCAGGATTTTCTTGCTTGCGGGGGCAGCAATGGATGACAGAGGCCGAGATAGCGTTCGATGGATATGGCGAGAGTCATAAAAATCGTGCCCGACATGGCGACGTGTGTCAGAGGGTAGAGCAAATATGGAAATAGGTAGGTGTAGATGTCAGAGTTAGCCTCGAATGCACGAAAGGTGTAATTGATTCCGCCACAAACAATGTAGAGTATGTCAAAACAGGCTAATGCTGAGAAGAAGAGGGAACGACAGTTGAGCTAGAAAGAGTTGGTTCTTGTTGCAAGGAACAAAATTCTAATTTCAATCAAATAGCATTCTAATTTCAATCAAATAGCATGTGTGAATCTATTTTAATCAAATAGCATTCTAATTTCAATCAAATAGCATGTGTGAATCTATTTTAATCAAATAGCATTCTAACTTCAATCAAATAGGATGTATGAATATAATTTAATCAAATAGCATTCTAATTTCAATCAAATAGCATGTGTTAATCTATTTTAATCAAATAGCGTTCTAATTTCAATAAAATAGCATTCTAATTAATTTCAATCAAATAGCATGTGTGAATCTATTTTAATATTCAGTTCATGCAATATTATTTGTGAAATGCGTATTTACCATGTGGATACTCTCATCAAAAATTTAAACTTTCATGAAAAACCAATGAAAATTATGTGAAAAATATTGATCTGATGAAGTTCAAACTAATATGAAGGAAATATATAATCAAAATGCATATTGTGAATTTTGACTATACCATCTTGATTGGAATGTTCACAATTTCTCAGATATTCAAGGAACTTTTGTTGCAAAAATGGAACATTTTGGCAAAAATTTCTTAATTTGAAAATAGAATTTGACAAATATTTTAATCATTGCTGTCTTCTGATAAACATTTTTTACTCATATATCAGATTATAAAACACATCTGTTTGATAGGTAAGTTTATGCAGCATCATTTTCATTCACCATATTTATGAAGAAAATCACTGCTTAAACATAATTTTTTTTAGAAGTCTGCAATTAGACAATTCTAAACAATCAAAATGTTAAAAAAGCAATTTTTAAGAAAAAGTCATTCCTCTATTTCATTACCCAATATATTTTGTTACAGGCCAAATCATAAGGAACAATTTTAACCAAGTGTTGCAGAATAAACACATTTTTTGGGCAGTGTCTCAGAAATTATGCAAAATGTTGCAAATAGCAAATGTTTCATTTTTTGCAACAAATGTTTCAAACAATAAACCAGTTTTTTCAAGCTCAACTGTCGCACCTAGAAGTAATTGATGAAACGCGTCTCTCAATTTAGGTCTCGATAGAACGATCAGAGCCATAACGTTTCCAATGAGACCAATAACACCTATAATCGACACTGACACTCCATCGCACCAAAATCTAAAATCCTTAAATTCATTGAAATACGATTCTCCACAGTCTAGCGACATGGACACATTTGTCGCTTCACTTGTCGTTGTTACCATTGTCGTGCTGGTAAATGTCGCGGCAGCCATGACAGTAGGATCTTCAACCGTCAAAGTGTTTTCCAGTGAACTATCACTACTTTTCATGGCTGATATTTTGTTTTTTTGTAGCTTACACAGAGGAAGTGACTTTCAAACTGCAATTTTGTCCACAAACTGCAATTTTGTCCACAAATCTTAGTTTCAGAGTGCAAACTTCATGACTATGATTTTCTTTGTTTTTGTAAGCTGCACAGAGGAAGTGCGTTTCAAACTATTGAACTGAATTTAGGAAAATGCAACTTTGTCCACAAATGTTAGTTTCACTATACAAACTTCATGACTATGATTTTCTTTATTCTTGTAACTTGCACAGAGGAAGTACTCTCCATTTCCAATATTATTGAATAGAATTGGGAAAATTTAATTTTGTCCACAAATATTAACAGTTTCACTAGCAAAAAGCTTCAACCATCAAAAAGTTCTCCAATCATTACTCTTCATGACTAGAATTTCTTTTTTTGCAAGTTACACAGAGGAAGTACGTTCTAAAACTATTAAATTCAATTCCATAAAATGTAACTTTATCCACAAAATCTTTAATAGTAACATAATGAAAGTACTATTTGTTTTTTCTTTTATTTCTATCCATTAGTTCTGCATGATTATGCAAATTTTCCGGATCTCTGTCTTATCTTCTCTAAATTCCTCGCGATTTATTTAGATTTTGCTAATACAACTCTGACAAGAAAGTACCTCTTTTCTTCTTCGGCTAGTACATCACTTTTTTGAACAAAAAGCAAAAAGGGCAACAACACAATAATTGTGAATCACGAAAGGAATCTTGACTAAGATAGATCCGCCGGCAAAGTAAGACTGACTTGTTGAAGAAGAACAAGCGATGATATACATTTCGATTCTTCTCCAAAAAATTCTCAGTGTCACAGAGGTCCTCAATGTCCTTCTCAATGAATCTCTGGAGCCATTTAAATATCAATAAAGAATGATTAAGGACCAACTTGGCTGAATCAGTCCAGGCAGATTTGTCAAGACTGTTATAGATAGAAAATCAAAAAAAGGTAAAAATGGTCACAGAAAGAAGTAAAATTGGTCCCCATTTTCACTATACTTACCGAAGAGTAAAAAACAATATCATTTTTCTGGGAAATTGTATCATAAAAATAGATACGTACAGTGCTTCACAATACTAAACTTTGATTGCTATTGACTCAAAATTGCATTAAAGTATTTCATAAGCTCCCAAGTGCACCTGATTTATGTAGAGCTTGATTAATTATTTGTATATACTTTCACTCAAAAAAAGAGACTCAATTTTTCATTTTAACCTCAAAATCCAAAAGATCTGGAAAGCCTTTTACTTTAATGTTGAATCTTTTCCCACATAAAAACAAAAAGTAAAATTTTTCTCTTTCACTTTTTGCTTTTTTCTTAATCTACTTAGTGATGAGTTTGTTGGTTTTAATCTAGTGAACTTATCTCGAGAACATATCCTATCAAAGCAGCAAAACATAAGGTGGATTGGTATTGGGACAGATTAATAATAAAACATATCTTCAAATTCTAACTCTTTTCAAATAAGAAATTTCCTCTGTTTAATAGTTTTGACTTAGCAAAAAGTTAACAAATAAGACTTAATTCACCCTAGTCTATAATATTTTGATGTATAATGCAGAGCCAATTACATTGGCCTGACACAAACAGAGGTTGGGTTAACTTGAACACTACCATTTTAAACATCTTTCACCAACCTCTATCTTGAACAGGAAGTTTAAATGTTTGAAATTAATCAAGTACTTGCTGAGATATAAATCCTTTGAGAGTTGTCATTGGAATTATTGAGTCAGCACGAACTTTCGAATATTTGTGAGTATAAAAAGAGAATGTTATGGGCAGAAGATACATTTTGGGTGGTGGTGAGTGTAATGTTATTGTGAATGCTGCAACAGAAAACAGTCTCACTCATTTCTTTCGCTCAATTCTCGAAAAAGATGTGTTTTTGAGCGTTCCTCGATATTTGTTTGACAAGGGCTTGACTCTGTGGACTATCGTGTGGTCAGAAAATTAGGGAAATGCAAGAACTTGAAAATAGAAATCAATTTGGGCCTGTTTTAGAGAAATTTTGCAAAAAATTTCAATTTTCTAATTTTGGTGGTGTTCAAAAGTAGATTGGCTATATTTAACAAAAACATGAAACCTTTGGAAATTCTACTGCTATAAATTTTGAGTACTACCCCTGTTAAGTTGCCAAAAATGACCTCCATTGAAGTAAAAGTTGTGGGGCGATGGAGGGTTAAAAATTCGTCCAATTTTCGTTCTAAACTCCTTAAAATTTGTATTTTGGTAAATATTTTTTTGTTCCAGTAGCGGCCCACGACTTTATTGTAGTAAAATTTTGAAAAAATTGAAAAACACTGAAAAAATCATGATAAATTGGCCTTTTTTGATGATTTTTTTCATTTTTTGCAATTTTTTCAAAATTTTATTACAATAAGGTCATGGGGCGCTACTGAAGCTAAAAATGTTTACCAAAACACAAATTCTAAAGGGTTCAGAACGAAATTTGGACAAATTTTTAATCCTCCGTCGCCCACCAACTTTTACTTCAATGGAAGCCATTTTTGGCCACTTAAAAGGGGTAGTACTCGAAATTTAAAGCAGTAAAAACTCAAATTTTTTTTATGTTTTTATTAACTATGGACACTATATATTTGTTTGCCACCAAAATTAGAAAATTGAAAATTTTTTGCAAATTTTCTCTGAAATGGGCCCTCTACTGGCCAAGCCCTGGGCAGTTAAAGTTCACTTCATAAAATGATTCAAAATGGCGTCTTATTAAGTGGAAAAAAGCCTGTACTGAAGTAAACTTCAACTGCCCAGG
>JAOWAT010072226.1:0-26322 GCA_028571025.1 Longipedia americana | reverse complement strand
CACCCTTCTCAGTAATAGGCAATATCTATTTATTAAATTTGTTGGAGAAAATATCTTTTGACTCATCGGTTGATAAATAGATAATGTTTTAATTTTCTGATAGACAATCATACAGCTCACTTCCAAGTCAAATATCGCTCAAATCATCATCCTCATCGGGGTCCATCTCAGTTGTCTTGTCCGAATTCGGATGGTTCAAATAGTCCTCCTCGAATATCTTGTGCATCGACGCCAGTTTTTCGTCGTCCTTCCAGGCACTGAGCATCTTGGATTTCTTGGGCGTGAAGTACACCTTATTCAAAAAGATCTCGTCCACCTTACTTTCCATGAACTCCAGCGAATCTTTCATATTACTAACTATAAAATGTATCCTTACAAGAAAGCAATGTTGTCTCCCGACTTGATACTGACCTCCGAAATGTCATCATCACTGTCCCATTCGTCATACTCAATGCCAGGCTTCTCCAGCTTTAGCGACAGGAAAAATTCCTCTTTTTGCTGGGAAAGAGTCGTGTACCCTCGCTTCGATCTCAGGAGTTTGATCCCGTGCAACTTGTTCACCATGTTTTCAGTGTAGGCCATCTAAGTTTGAATGAAAAAGTACATGCTTGCGGATTAGATCATCAGAAGGAATTTTTTTCGTTGCAACTCTCGACAAATACTGAATGGTCTCCATATCTTTCCTGATATGCTCCTGTAAATCTTTGCTCTTTCTCACTGTTTTCATAATCCACTGTTGAATGATATCGGAGTCTAGGGTGTACTTTTAGTTTTCGTGAAGAGCTTTAATTACTTTCTTGAAAGCTAAAACTCTCTGGGGTTTCAACGCATCATCAATCATTAGGAACTGCTTGAAAAGAATAAAGAATTGCCTATATCTCTTCGATTCAAATTCTTTGATACCCCTAAAAACTAAATTGATCAACTCATCAGTTAAAACGGGTTAGTTCTCCGATATTATACACAAAAACGCCACGAATTTCTTAATTTGGAACTTAGACTTCATATCTTCCAGTATTTTATAGATCCTCAACACTGGAATCTTCGTTAAATACTCCCATTCCACTTCTGTCAAATATTTGTTGTACGCAACCTGTCTCTTTTGACTCAGCTTCAGCGTGTGGACGATGATCGCCCAGACATAGCCGTTATCGGTATCTGGCTTGGGTCTCTTACTCAGTTCATAGGCTGTCCTCTCGATCACAATCTCCTTCCCAATGTCAATTTCGGGATCATCGAGTTCTAGAGTCAACTCCTCAACAGAAGCAAACTTTCTCGGTTCTCTTTTTATCAAATTTTCCATGATTCTCCCAACGATCCCCTTTTTGACGGCATAGTCTGCAACCTCTTCGCTTCTTGCCATCATATTGTACAGAATGAGACATATTTCTGCCGAATTTTCATTGGTATTGGTGATATACAGGAGGAGGTTGTTGATAAAAGTTGCCTTTATCTCGAAGGACGATAGTTCGGAGAGGCGAGTCAACCAATTTGCAATGATTTTCTTGATTTAGCGAACTGGATCGTTTTTGAAGAATTCGTCTAAGATGTGGGGTTGGCTGAACACTTTCAATACCCATTCTGCGACGATCTGGGATTTTTACAGCAATGGCTGGAGCTTCTTCAGGTAAGACCACGCTGGCGCCTCGTCCTTCTCTCGAACTGTTATTGTCAGGTACACCAGCACTGCGAACTTTAGCAACTTATTCATCTGTTTTTCGGGATAGTTCGGGATATCATCCAAAACCATCTCCATGAATCTGTGGTACTCTCCCGAAAACAAAATGCTCTAAATTTTCTGAAGCATGTTATCAACCTCCAAACTCTTCCTGATCTCGACATAAGCTGGGGATGACAGAAAATCCGGATAAGGCTGTTTGTTCAACTCCAGGAAGTGCTCATTCCTTTTCCTCTTCCTATCATAAATCAGCAAATAAGCATTCTTTATCTTCTACTTCACATCCACAAGACCTACTTACCCTCCAAATGCCTCCTAGGATAGTCTCTTTGCATCGAACTGTCTCACAATCGTATCATTGAAGTCGAACCATCCCCCATTTTCTTTTCTCTCCTGGATGAACGAATAGTAATGTCCGCTGTCAGCATATCCTAGGTGAATCGCCACACCCTTTAGTGTATACTCGAAATAGTCATCGGACTGTACATCCTCCTCTTCGAATGAGTGAGGTTTTTATTCTGTTCGAAGGTGTTGCTGAGAGTATTCTTTGAGGTTTAGCTAGTTTGGAAATTAGTAGTAGTCATTTATTTTCAGCTTTGCCATGGTTTAGAAGTCGAACTCGAATCTTTTTAGAGCCAGAATCAAATAATCCGGCAACTTTTTCAAACAGACTCTTTTTACTGCACTGACCTTCTTCGAACACCTCTCACAGAAGTACGCATTATCTCCATCTAGATTGTCTCCTTTAATCATAGTGTCGAAAGATTGATAGATATCCTTCTTGTTTTTAACTGTCAGAGGCACCGAAAGGAAGTGCTCCTCAGTTTAAGAGAAGTGAGGGCAGCCCTTACAAATAATTTCATTAGAAAACACTCCCCCGAATAAGTTTTTTATTAAATTTTGATGTTTTGTTCCCTTTATCTGTGTTTCAATTCTATCAAACAAAATGCCTGAAAACTCATCGATATCCATCTGCTCATGCACATTGGTCGGATTTCCCTCATAGTCCTTGAATGCGATCGTGAACTGTTTGGGGTTATAGAATCTCTTATCACTGTAGGACAATGAAAGAAACATTTTTTTTAACTGATATAACATGTTTTCCCCTTCGTCCTTAGGGTTGTAAAATGGGTCTTCGCATTCCAAGATGCCTTTTTTGAATTCCGGAATCATAAAAATCTGTTGGAAGAATGAATTCATATAGCATGTGCACCCCAAATTTTTCAACCCAACATATCCAGTCGAAGACTTTTGTTTATCGTTTTGGGCAACAGTCCAATCATCGTATCTTCTTGTCCTCCACTGCCCTTTTCGATGATAATCACTAAAGAACCGAATAATTTTGTCCTGAAGTGTTTCCTCTTCCAAAATAACCTTCAAGAGATTCAGCGCACACAACCTCGACTCTTTGGTCTGGCATTTAGTTTTTCCGTGGGAAAACAGACATTCATTAATAACGTATGTCGAAATGTTCTATTTCTAGACCGGAGAACTCAGCGGGATGAGCTGTTTTAGAAGAGTCAAGTACCCACAAAGAAGGTAATTTATGGATTATATGTTCGCTTCTTTCTTCTCCTCATTCACCAATTTGAATATATGCGAAATCAAAGTCATGTTTTTCGTAGCCACGTAGTCCTTGAGAGAATCAACTCCAAGCTTTTTCATAAAGTGGGAGGCAAACTAAAAATATTCCACCAAATGATTTCTATGCGAGTAGTTAATCGCAAACTCAAAAATATTGTGTAACAATAGATCTAAAACTACTTTGCCGGTCTCCTTTGAAAACGCGGTCAAATTTTTTAGTCTTCCAAGGAATTACTTTCTCAAAAAGCCCTCATTTACAACAATAAGACCCAGTTTCAAAAAATCGGGGAACGATGGGAGATCTCGAACCAGACAGTCAAGCGGCTGTTGAGTGTATTCAGCTATTTTTTCCCCAATACCGAAAATATTCCTTATAATTTTGGCTTAATAATAAGGGTACTGAGTTTTGTAGTCTATTTTTTGAACGTACTGAAGCATCAATTCTAACGTCTGAACTGAAATCAAAAATAAATCTTCTGGAGCCTTGGTTTAAACCGACTTGGATAAGCCATTCTACAACAAGAGTGTCAAACAGTACAAATACTCCCTTTATATTTAGTTCTTCCCTTCGACTCTTCGAACCTTGCTTGACAGGAACTTCAACCCACCTTCTGCAGTGAATACCTTCCACCACTCTTCCTGCATGCAAGTCATTACTTTCAACATGTAAAGTTATCTATAGAGACTGTCATTTGAAATTTCAGACCATGGTGAATGGCTCTTCGTCACCGTATTAACCGCTTTCATTGAAAGAGGCAGTTGTGATACAATTTGCCATGCTTCTTTCTCGACTTCGCTCTCTCCCAACAACTGGAAAAATATTTAAAGCCGTTAATTCAGAGCATTTTTCACGTAAGAAATCTAGTCCTTGGATTCAATTAACTCAAACTGATTGCCACTGAATCCGCATTCATTCATCGGCCTAAAAAATAGATCAGTTTTTGCCAGCTATCCCTTATTAAACAACTTACAGTTTTTAATGGGAAGCTTAAACTTCTCAGCAACGGTCTTCTTAAACTCGTAGAAGGTCCCGGCAAAATTGTAGCGAATGACCTTTTCCTCCATCCTTGCCTTGCATACTACGTTATATTCCTTATAAGCATGGAATCTGGGGACAATATTTCCGGTGGGGAAAATTTCCTCGTCCCTAGCGATCGCCATAGCTGTCAACATAATTTCTTTTTTAATGGATAAATAGTCCTTATTCTGCAAAGACTCGTTCATATTGCTGATATTTGTGTCCAGCATCTGCACGATCATCTCCTCCTTGGAGTCCTGTAGATTCCGGCCGGGACTCATATGAATCTCCGTGATGAAGTTGGCGACCAGTTTCGCTAGGGACATATCCTCAGTTGAATTGAACAATGTTTCAATTTTGTCGTAACCAATCAAATCCATGTTCTACACCTTTATAGAATTTGTGTAGCTGATCTTCTTTATATTTCCCTTCGTCTGATTGGTCACCTTAAAAAGTTCAATCAGTAGGATCCCCTCATCTTCCTGCATGTTTGCAAACTTGGCATTGTCGTTTACTGGCCATAGTTTCTGGAATATCTCCACTCTAATGTCGGATGGAATATGCGAACTAATGCTGATGCGATTTCCATTGCTTTTCTTGTACACCCAATTTAAAAAGGCTTACCTCCCCGGAGAATTTATATACGCAGCCCACAAGTTCTGGAAGTACTCCAAAGTCACGCATTCCTAGGATACCTTCAACATTTCAGAGAGCAGCTCAAACTTCTCGCCCAATCTCTTAACATTCTCATTCTTGTTTCTCATCAGATTGTTCATTAAAATGTTCACAACGTCAATAACCTCATTCTTGAAACTTAATATTTGTTACTTTGCCATTTTTAGTAGCAGAGAAATATGGACGTCTGCATATTAATCTTTACCAATTCGTTCAAAACAAGCCATAGTGAACTCACTGAGAAACTCCGTCTTGTCAAAACGATCGAGCACCTCCGTCATATTTGTAAAAGCGGCTTCATCGGGTTTTTTCAGCAAAAATTTGTAAAGAACTTCGAATCCGTAAACATTAACTGTTTTCTCAATCGGATGAACCCACCCCAGTGCATTCAGCGTGTACTCCTTGACTAGCTTGATGTAATCTTCGTCCCACTACTCCTCGGGAACCTTAGCAATCATGCCAAACAACTCAACTCTCAAGCTTTAATCGCGTGATCTGAGAGGGAAGCTCCCAATGAATGTGTACAATTCCTGGAGGGCCGTTTCATGTTTTCCGACTCTGGAATTCCATATCAAGAAAATTACATCCTTAGGGAGCATATCACTCTGATGAAGGTGTTTTGCAAACTCGGCGGCCTTCTTAATCAGTTCTGGGTTATCATTTTCCTGGAACAAAGTTTAGAAGAGCTTAGTCTCTTTAGACCATTTCAGCAGCAGCTCGTTGTCCAAACTCATCTTCTTCCTTTCAAGGATCTCAACCAACCCGTTGATTCCCTTGAGTTTTTTCTCAAAATACGGACACTTGATCATCTTGTAGCATAGATTAAGCTCGGCAATCAGAGCCCAATCAATAACTTCCTTTTCGTTTGAAAACTCTTCATGCATCTTGGTCAGCACATCAAGCAAGTTTGTAACATTACTCTTGTGCAAATTTTTAATCTCCTTGTCGTTCAGTTTGTCAAGATTACTCTTAGTAATCTCCAGGAACTGCTTCAAATGCTTCTCGGCGTCCGCCTTTTTGCTCACTCTCAGTACTCCTATCATCCCCTAGTACAAGCTCGCGAACGATTTCAGGAATAAAAATGGTATTAATCCTTCTGTTTTTGGTAGCTTTTCAATCAGCAGTTAGTCAGCGATTTCCAGGAACTTGTTACCTATAAAGTAATTCACGAAGTAATCTTGATACGCCGATTTTGCGTTGCTCTAGGCTGGAACGCCCAGAACCTTCTTCAGAGTATCTCCGTTCTCCTTGAAGAAGTAGTTCAGTCTCGAGTAGCTTCCAGTAATTGTGTACAAAGTGTCCATAATTTCATAGAAGGACGCACTCCACGCAGAGTGAGGATTGACAAGATGAGACTCCTCCTCAATATCTAGAGATTTCTTGTACTGAACGAAATCGGGATCGATGTTCCTCAGGTAGCTGCATCCAAACTTCACATTGGCCCTGAAGTAGTGGAGGACCTCCTGCAGAGTCTACTCACTATTGTAGGAGCAAGTCATCAGAAAGTCCGTGTAGAAATAGTTGTGTCCCCTGATGAACTGGTTGATTTGGTGAGCGGATTGCTTCTCCTCGTTCTCCATGCCCTTCATGAAGTTATTGAAGTTGTCCATTTTTTACTTATGACTCTCAACGGTAAACTTCCATCCAGACCTGATGGCAGGGTTCATCTTCTGACCCGTATAGCCGATAATTATGCTTCGGAATTCCTTCAACTTCGCAGACCCGAACTTGAAAAACTAAACATAAATGACTCTCATACCTAGTCGTATTTCGAAGCCCATCCATCAAACCTGACCTTATACCACTTAGTGTTGCTATTCTTATCGATTATAAACCCAACTCTCCAATCCCCCTGGTTGTCCTTTGCGTCGATAAAGTTCTCCTCATCATACAACTCCCAAAGTTATGAACGCTTGTTGGGATCCGGCTAATCTGGTTTCCCTTCCTTACTTACTTCCGTCATTCTTAACCTTTGATGAACTTTGACTGTTTTTTGTAAGATTATTTGGATATATAAATGTCAAGAAATTAATTTCCTATCCCATGAATATTTATATCTTTTATAGTCTAATTATCCCATTCTGACCAGATCACAACTGACTTCATAAATCTTATTAATTTGGATTCGATTATTATTTGCTTGAAAAATTAATCAACAGTTTGCATTTTATTTAATCTACAGAGTCAAATACTGAACCATCATTTCCTGGGTTTAGCTTTGGCTGACTATTCCATCCTGTCAACTATCTCCTTCCTTTGCGCAGCTACTTTCTCGTAATGGGCTTCGAAGTCTTTCCTGAGAAAACTCATTGTTGTCCTCCTTTTGGATATCTACTCACTGATATCCATAATTTCAAATATTTCATCCTGAAATCTTTGAAGATACTTCTGATAATTTTTCCGAGATGATTGCGCTACCGACTAGTCCTCATTTTTTTTCTCCGTTTTCATTATTGTGAATTTCGATTACAGTTTTTCAGTTTTCGGAGTTTCTTGGTTCTTTATTATTTAGTTTGCACTTTCACTCTAGACCTGCTTGTCGTTTTCCGATGAAGTTAATTTCTAAAATCGACGCCTTTGATCGGTTTTTCCTTACTCCATTTTCTGATAAATGCGATTTTCTCTCCTGAAATCAACTATATTGTCCTTCTTTCCAGCAAGCAGCTGTTTCTGTTACTCTTTCCTTTTCAGAGTCGAAGATGGCAGTTGAGCAGTCTGCTCCAGCTTTGCCAAGGGTTTAAACTCAAACTTAAGGGGTTTTCCTCCTTTGTCTTATTTTTTAACTAGTTAATTTTTGATTCCAAATGTTTAGATATTTCCATTTTTCTTAATATTTTATTACTGGACAACCTTATTTTTGATTACTACCTGTTTCGAATGATCTTTTTCAGGAAATTGTGACTCTGACCTTTTTTCATCACTTCTGTGGTTGAGAAACTCCCTTTCTTCTTCATATTTGGTCGAACTTTGCTTGAGTTTAATAGGGAAATGAAACTTTCGCTTCGAATCAATCACTTTTCTACTCTCAAGTTTGTTCAACTAAGACAATTTTTCGCCCGAGGGATCTTTTCTCTGAGCTCTTTCGACTTTCTTCTCCATGCTGCACGATTCAATGGATTTATTCGTGTTTTTTCCTTAATTCCTATCTTCAACTGATCTTTATAGTTGATAATCTCTTGTTTAACTATTTGTATTCTGGTTCGCTCCTCTATTCAGATTTAGATGCTTGAAAGTAAACTTTAAAGGTTTCTTCTCGTCGATTTGATTCAAAGGGACCGTCGGGTTTGAGGCTGCAAGTCCTTGCTATTCCCTGAGGCTGTTCCAACTAAACACTTGTTTTAACGTGTTTTCTTATTTCATGTCGACCTTTGTGTCTGTCGTATTCCGAACATGACCAGTATCTTCTTTTTTCGGAGTAATTTTTTTGGATTCCTCTTTTTTTATATCCTACTTAGGTTTCTATTTTTATTCGGTTTCTTAGAGTTTTTCTCTGGCAATTTATAACTCGGGTTCCTCCTAACTATATCTGACAGAATTCGATTGTTTAATCCCAAAACTGTAATTTGAATTTTTCTCATCCTATTCACTCTCTTTCACATTAGAAATGCTTAGTTGTGTGTCAACAATCGGAGGAATCGACATGTTCCCTAAATCAAAATCGGACACCATATTTCGATCGGCTTAACCATTCTCCCTGGGGTTCTCACAGGAGTATCCCTATTGAGACTCTTACAACAGCTCCCCAAGACCGGGACGCTGACCTAGGACAACTTTTTCTTGACTGTTGTCTTAATTGAATAACGCGTATGCTGTTTTCTACTAGAAGTTATCTTCAGAGAACAAAAGCAACCCATTTGTGTTGTTCATATTTGAAAAAAAAGGTGTGTCGTCTTCATTTTCACTCGAATGAAAGTTCCACATGTTCCTCGACAACTTTTAGTTGATAATTGATATCGTTCACTTGCATCAAACCAGTCATATGTCGTAAATTCAGAATTATAAACTTACTCAAAAATCAATACTCAATGCTTATGAACGCTCATTCTACTTCTGCCTTTCCTGTCGTCAATGATCCTAACAACAATCTCTCTATTAGCGCTGCTTCCTAATAAACTAGTAGTGCTAATCGCTCTCTTTTTTCTCATAAATCCTTTGCTCTCAAGCTCTTGAAACTAGTCGACTTTACGACTTTTAAGAATGCTATCCATCAAAACGTCCATTTTCTTCAAGCTTTTCTGGCGAGATGCTCTTAACGTAGTTTCAAGATAGTTGTCCTTCATTTTTGATGAAGATCCCTCTTGCTTCTTTACGGTGTTTGAGTTGTAGAAGGTCGAGTCCTTTTAAAGTTTGTACTATTTATTTTACGGTTAGCCAGGTCTAACCACTGGAAAGTTATTGTCTCTACACTTCAAAACGCTATCACTATAAGTTATATAATGCTAGAGGCTCTTATCCAAGTTCTTATCTCCACAGCTATTTCTAGTCTGATGGTGCTATTCTCCCAATTTAAATCGGTCCTTTTCATGTTAAATTTCCTTCAACTGTTTCTTCAGTTCCTAAGTTTTGTGAATTTCCTCCTCATACCTCGCTTTCCAATTGAGCTCGGATGGTTTATTTGAGTTTAAATAAATTCCTTCGGGCAAATTTGAAGTTGTTTCCTGATTGCCATTCAAGGCTTTCGTAAGGACTTGATTTATTCTAATCAGCTTATCCTACCGAAAGTTAAGCTACTATATCTACTGCTTAAGCAGAATTATTATCGGTTAGCAATGAGCACACTTCTTCTGAGGTTACATTTCCGAAAAAAGAATGGTCCGCTGGATTATGGTTAAGATTATGGTTAGTTTTTACTATTATAAATTATGGGAGTAAAAATTCAGTCAAATTCCGGTGTTAATGTTAAAATTGGGCTTGTTGTCAGGGTCTTTCGTGAAGTCTTGATTTCGTGTCATTTTTTTTCATTATAAAAGCCAGCTGTTTGTCGTTCGGCTCAGTCTTCAGCCGCTTTCGATTCCCATAGGAGTCCTCCCCAGTCTCCTCTTTTATCGCTTTGTAATAGTTGGGAGCATCCTTTTCATAACTGGTCCTTAAACGCGTGTTCATATTCAAATTGTTAAAGCTCTTCTACTTCTTCTGGAGATGAACCTGTAGATGCGACCCTTTTGAGCTCCCGAACCCTTCGTTCACAACACCCTTCAATCTTTCCAGTCTTTACTTATCTGCTCTCAACGCTTCCAAGATTTCGTTAACATTTTTGTTCTGAGATTTCTTCACAAGCACTTTCCCAAAATTTATTTTAGGATTGGTGAGCTTCTTCTGATCGAAAAGGTTGTACTCCTCAATATCCTCCATCTCATTGATGTCCTCGTCATCGCTAAGTTCCTCGTAAAACTCCTCAGTAAATGGAAACGTATACATTTTGTTAGCCACCGATACCAAAAACTTCTCCTCAATCTCCCCTTTGAAATCGTCCATTTCCGCATCATCCACCGAAGAGTCACAACTATTATTGTAAATCAGTCTCCTTCTCGACGTTCTAGAACTCAGTAGATATTATGATGCTTAATCTTCGGCTCGCGACACAAATGACGATGCGTATGACTATCTTTAGCTGATAAAATCCATTGACAGCAGTTTTTCTTCAAAAATAGAAGTTTATGATAAACTTTTTTGGGTGTTTCCCCCTTTTTTGATCGTAAAAAATCAAATTATGAAGGGATGTAGATTGATGCCATCCAACTATTAACAATAAATTTGAATAACCAATCGCAGTTTAACCGTTTAACAATTATTCTATTTTTGTACAAAATCATTCATATCAAATCTTAGTCGTCGAGCAACTCAATGCCATCGCAATGATCATTATTGCTCTCTTTGACATTTTTCTAACTTTGATTTTAACTCTCGAAGTCAAAAACGTCAACTAAAAACTTTCCCACAACCGGGCGGTGATCGCTGCCCCTGGCATCTACGGCATCATAAGTGAGACATCGACATCCCTTACTCTCATCACTGTTTGCACCGTGCCAGTACAAAATCCGATCACACCAGGAAGGATTACGATTTTTCTGAGTTGTATACTTGCCAGTGTCCTTCTCTAGTTTGTAAGTGGGCAGGAACTTTACCTCCCCCTATGAATATGACGATATTAAGTAGTGTGTGTCAATCTATTGTCTCAATTTTGCCAACTGATCATTACTCATCATGTTCTGTATTATCTAGTCTTTTTTCTACCCCTATGGACACTACTCCACCATTCCATAGATCTACCTAAAACTGCCCTCTATTCGAAAATTCAGATCTCCAAAGAAAAACTTATAGTCGCTAGCTTCAATATCATACTGATTCTGCACCCCCATCTTATTCTGATGAAATGCCTTCCTATGAATCTGCAACAAATCGTCCACTCGCTACCTATACTTCCCCTCTCCAGCTGCCAAATGTGCACAACTAAAACACAAACTAGTATCGTAAATCTGAAGTCTAATTATAACTCCCCCCTTATTTCCAAACTGTCCTCCCATCCCAGTCTTCACAGAATCGGCGTGGACAGCCCTCAAAGAGTCCTTCCACTTCTAATTTATCATTATGATCAAAAGCACCCCAACCATCTCCATTTTCTGCACACAGATGTATTTTAAGCCTTTCAGCTGCTCTTCTAAATACTAATCCCACTGGTTAGCCACTTTGTCCTCCTGTTGTTTTATCACATTATTTGTCGCATTCAATTCGATCATCTCCTGAATCCCAAACACAATTAAATCACTCCCGGCAAGTTTCTTTACTAACAACCGAAGATCCTTCAGATCGGTAGGGAGAGTCGCATTCACATTCCATGTGCTGATATTCACAGAAAGACGAAATACCCTACTCGAACTTTTATCCGCTACTGTTAGTTTGTTTAAATTATGTCCCAAAAACGTGTCCAGTGCCTTTTGTCTGGTCTTATCGATATAATTTTGATTGTACAATCTTGAAATAGTTAGCAAAGAATCGGAAATATTATCCAACAAAGGATTGTTTGCTCCCTCAAACCTCTCGCCAGTATAAGTTAAACTTTAATAGTCAGCCTTTCGGTTCCAAAGTTCCCGAAACATTCTCAAAAACACTGAAATTTTATCATCATCTCCACAGAGCAAGTCTTTCAAGTGTTTTTTTCCAACCAACTAGTCCATATTTAGCCCAAACACGTCTATCTGAAACTTCAAACTTGAAATTGCTAGGCACTGTAAAAATTAATTAACTCGAACTCTTCCTTCGAATCCATTCAGCCTATAAACTCCACTCTGTCGAGCCAAAATTTTCCCGCTTTCTTTTTCCATAGCAAAGCATCCAAAAGTGTCAGTGCATGCCTGCAATTTATTGATATTTTTTTCGATGCTATTCCATTTTTTCTTTTTGAAATCGTTGTTAACGTTGTAATAAACGTACTTGGCACTCTAAGAAATATTGTTTTCAGAGTTGCATTAACTGAAAGTCGTTTAGTATGCTTGGATGAGCTGTTCTTACTCCGGTACTTTTAGCTACAGGAGATTGAGCATGACGAACCGACCGTAATGCTTCTGAAGATCCAAAATATGATATTTAAACGGTGTTTTCTGTAGTTATTTCTTCCTCGTGAATTTTATTAAGGAACTGTCGGTTTTTTTCTCGTAAAAAATCGGAACACTCGCTGATACGTATACTGTGCTCATTATAATCTCCCCAAAAGCAATAATCTGCTCGGTTTCAACAAAATTTGCACACTGTCCCTTCTCATTAATTCCTCTGCAGTAAAAATGAGAGCCAGACCTATACCTGGATTTTCTTGAAAACAAATAGTACTAAAAACGATTCCCGAAAGCATAGCTTGTGATTTTACCATAGTGACCTTTTACAACTGGAATCTTCCACTCTGCAGCCTTCTCACAGGAATTGAGTTGTTTAAATATGGCACTATTCCAAAAAAATCGCTAATCTGGGTCGAAATGTCTTCGATCCTTGGTGTTTTGGCGAGAACCATAGCAGGACTGGAAAGACCGAGTTATATCCCGATTCAAGCTAAAGTATAACCCAAAGCTAAATACTTCCTGAATAGGGTTTTTAACTACCTTATTCATAGTGGTGAAAAATTATTGTTCCCTCTTATGCATGGAGGGAGAAAAGGGGAGAAATCCTACATTAGCAACTTGATAGACAGTCCCGCAACCCTTGTCTGGCATAGCTGGTTCGACGTAAACATCCTCAACAAAACACAGAAATTGTTCTTCCTCATACTCCATAACCCCGAGAATCAATGAAACATTTCTGACATCAGTCTAACCACAGTTTTCGAACGTCAGTAACTTCTATCTCTCTAAATTACTTTATTTCAACCCTTTACTTTCGTATACTACTTGCATCGTTTACTTTTTAATCAAAATTTGTGTCTCAAACGACGTCAGGTTTGGAAAAATCTTAATTAAAATAGACCGAACTCCTTACTCGAAAATAGTGTAACGAGGACGTGATTTTGAAACCCCTGAGATTCTGTACCGGGAAATCCTCCATTTTAGACCTTATTAAGAGTTATCTTTTTTAAAATGCTGCATTATAAACTTGGCAGACTCCACCCTTTTATCGATACAATACTAAAACAGATAGTTATTTCAAATTCAAAATACAACGATACTCGACGGGTCCACTTTAAAACAATGTCGAAAACCCTTTTCAAGGTGCTAGCGACAGCGTATCTACGTCATCGCCAACAAACTGATCTATTCCAGGATTGTCTGGCCGCCACCTCAGGTCAAATATAGCTATTCAAAGCCAAAGTGGGTTTGTAGCTCTCCGAAATCAAATAGACCTTGGACATTCCAAACTCCTCATCTATTAAACCATTAGCCATGAGTGTCATAGAATAGTAAACCGAAAGATCCAACGGGGAAGACTAGCTGTTTCCACTCAAAGACAGACCAAAAACGCACTAAATGGTCATCAACAAATTTTCAAACGATTTCAATAACAAAATCGGACAACTGAAACACGTTTAGGCTGAATTCGATTAGCTAATTAACATCTACAAAGATTAATTGAAAACCTTGGCAACCTAAATAAGCAAATGGAACGAAAAAAATGTGAAAATCAGGAAAAAGCTGGAGTAAAAGACCAACGAAAACGAGGACCTCAAAAAAGCGCTAGAATAGGCTAAATCTTTCTAAAATTAATTTCTGAAGGAAAGAAAACCCGTTGAGAAAATTCAAATCAAAGAAAGTCCATAGCAAGACAGATAGAAGTAAAACATCAAAAGGAGGTCCAACTTCCATCAACACAAATAGCAGCAACACCACCTATAATAAAAACAAAAACAAATCAACAAACTGGAATTCGAACTTAATCAACAAAAAAATCTTGAAGCTTAACAAAAATGGAAAACCCTGTCAATAAAAGTTTAAACCTATCGGAAAAAACTGTAGTCTTCCCAGAAGTAGCTCAGTTAAAAGGATTAACTCGTCCGAAAATTGAAAGAACAACTCAACAACACGAATCAAACCTAGCAAGACTAATAGAAAAAAAAACTAAAAGCCTCAAATACAAACCTGAGAGGGTAAAAAATACTTCAAAGCAATCAACTCGTCAACCTCAAACGACAACTCGCCGACAAGTGCTAACTCGTCGAAGCTCAAGACCTGGAGCTCAAAAAAATGAGAGTATAAATGGACAACCTCACATCCACTTTAAAATGGCAAGTTAACACCATAGACGATCTTAGAAAGGGTCAGCAGGCGTAGTTTCGAAGTTAACAATATGATAGAAGCAAAATACTCTAACTCTAGCAGGTCAACAATCATCTTCTCAATGCACTGAGCAATCAGGAGAAGTATCTCGAATCTCTGAATCAAAAGACTATAGAGCTCTAAAGAGTCCACTAATAGTAGATCAAACAACATAAGAAAAAAGTTAGTGAGATGGAACTCGTTCTGGATGAAAAAAATCAGTGCATAATTAAAATGAGGACCAGTCAAACACCACCCCACTCCCATCACGGGCATATCGCACGAATTCACGGAGCTGGGGACAAAAAAGAAGCAGCTTTCTATGTCTAACTGGTGGATGTTCTCAAGAAAAAACTGGCCTAAAGGGAATAAAGGATCAGAAGGCTGTAAAACCGGTTCATCTACTAAAAATGAATTCAAAGAAAAAATAAAAACAATCCGATTTTCATATAAATTCAACCGATTCGATAGGAAAATTAAAATATTAATTCACCATTTAAACGGCACAAAACTATCCACATTCTTACCCCTGAGCAGCCCCTTATTGAATCCCGTCATCTTTTTCAGCAACTATTCGGGACTCTTTTTCACGTCAATAAGCTAATCAATTGCATAAGGAATTTTCCCATCAGTGAAAACCTCCATCCACTCTTCAGGTAACGGTCGACAACTGAAAGAGTTCTTTTTTGCAAAATAGACCTGGTCCTCAGGTGAGAATTGCAGCTGTTCGTTCACATTTTCGACTTCCCCATCACAGATCAAGCCAGTTGTCAACTCCATATTGCAATACTTGTACTTCTCATCAAACAAGTATACTTATGAGGAGTGTCTCTGACAAGTTGTTTTGTTGTGGAACGCCTCCAACGTAGAGGTATCCCCAGTTAGTTTTTGATTACAGTACTTCATCGAAAAGTTGATTTTTGCATTTTCCAAGAATTTGGAAATATCCTTGGTGTCACTATAGAACACATAAATCTTGACTCTTTCAACCGACAAAGAGGTAATTTCGTCGTCAGCCAAAGGGGCGTTAGCATCTGTGCTGGTTGTAAGCCCATTTGGGTAGATCACTTTCGATTGCGACATTCCAGTGACTCTGGTGCTCCCCGTCATCCTTGACTATCTCCAGAGAGAACTATCTCTGGATTTGTCAAACTTTATTGTTGACTTCCTATGGTTGCTCGCACTCATCAATCTTCTTCCGGAAGTCACACTCTTCAGCTTGCTCTTCAGCCCAAAAATGTTCACATCTTGATTCTCCACCTGCTTTTAGAACTTATCCCTGAGTTTCCCTTTCTTGACATCCATCTCTATTTCCTGAATTATCCCTAAACATTACCAGAGGATTTCCCTAAATATAGGTCACATGCTTTAGATTCTTTATCTTGTGAATGTATATCATCAGTCTCCATTGGCACAAGGAAGATCGAAAACATGTTGAAAATTGGTGGTTTGTCTTCAGTTACACCTCCTACCCACTCTGACTACGATCACTGTTATTTTTCGTTGACACTACCGACGAAAAATTCACTCTTATTATTGATTTTGCGTTCGTACCCTAACTGTTATTTTTGCCTATTTGAGCCATCGGAACCCTTGATATTTAGTTGGAAGCGATATTCATAATTTTAGAAAATTCCTGAGCAACGTTGATCAGTCTATGCTCAGCAACAATCAATTCATAGCATAAACTGCAGACATTGGTAAACCCATCACATTTGTTTTTGAGTTTCGAATAATTTATAGACTTAAGAACAGCCCCTCTCAGCTACAGATGAGTTAGTAGTTCGTGAATTAGCTTATTCGTGACTATCCTTTCCATATCTATCTTCCGGAATGCGATATCACACAATGGACAGACAAGCAGGTTGTTTTTCTCATTAGCTAGCTGCTGGATCTGATATTAAGTCCCAATATCCCACAGTTTGGTGAGGTTCTTGCTTTTTATAGACTTGATCTCGGAGAACCAAATCAACTTATTTTGGTCGACTTAGAAATCAATTACGATTTCAAAGATTTTCACTCCTTTCGCCTGCTCTAGATAATCAGTCAAGGACTGAGCCATCTTTTCGCAATGTCCAATTGATTACCCATGCATTATGTTGAAAGTACACAGATCCTCTTTCTGAGACATCACGAAAAATTGATGTTCTAACTTGTATTTTCTCCGAAACAGTTCTTCGGTCATCTGGGCTTTATTAACAATTTTGTAAGCATAGTTCTTCTTCATGTTCCTCGTATTTCTTGCATGGAAAAAAAGTCTGAATAAACCACGAAATTACCTAATTTTGTTCGGGTACAGTCTGTAAGGCATTAAATACCTTCTTACCACCTGGTTCTAATTTTTAGGAAAACTTTTCAAGGAAATATCATTACTCATTACGACTGTCTTGTCGAGATAAATCCCATTCCCGTTTAGTACCACTCCGCTAGGCTGAATCGACCCTTCTTCCGCAAATTTTCTGAAAGCTTCCAAATACTGAATATAGTTCATGTTTTTTTGAATCTATAGTTTCTTTTTCCCGCGATTGTAACTCAGCAGATAATATCCATTGTCATAACACACAAATGTCTCTGGTATGGCTAGGTTTAACTCAGGTCCACTATACTATCCATCAGATCTTCGCTCCTCGGTTTCTAATATGACCTGAATTAACAATTTCCAGTACCTTATAGATGTAGATGCCCGGTTTAGCCTTCTTGTTATCGTAGTAGTCTTCGTTCTGGAACTAAAACTTGATTTTTGGTTTTGGGGTCACTGGCTGAGATCGGGATTTGGTGAAAAAATTGATAGCAGTCTGAGACTGAAATTGTTTAAACTTTTGACTTGTTGAAGGCTGACTTTGTTACGGCTGCCAGTTGACTGATATTGGGCATGGTTAAGTCAAGTACGCCTACTTTTCCATTATTCTTATTTTTAAATACTTATCGAAAAAATTCTATCAATTCAAGTTCGATAACAAGCCACACAAATAACAGGTAGCCACATCCAACATCATATTTCCAGATATGATCTCAACAACAGAAATAAAATAATGGATGGGGAAAGGTTGGAGTCCACTCATTTCGTAATAATGGGACAATATAATACGATCTTCTGTAGCATACTTTCTGTTGATCAATCATACTTATGCTCTTATTTTACCAGCATACTTTGATATAATTTGCAGATTAAAAAAGACAAAATGGGAAACGAACAGCCCAAAAAAGTAGGCAAAGCCAGCAAAACACAAATCGATGTTGGATCTCTTAAGGCTAGAATTCATCTTTAGCTGATGCGAGATCGGAAAAACGCCGAAATCATCAAAGGTTAAAAATAACTGGTGCAAAAACTCAAAGCAAACAGCAGAAACAAAACTGAATAATTGCTCATCATCTAAAGAGTAGTCAATGGCTTAAAGTACACGCAAGGTACATATTCCACTAATCATAGCTTGCAACATGCTTGCCGCGTATGCGACCTCCCTCAGAGGACAATCACAGTTCTTATCAGACAATATCAACAACCCCCAAAAACTGTAACCCTGGCTCATGCAAATTCATTCCCTACTCTACGGCGCAGATCGACTGGGTCTCTCCTCTCTGAACGAATTCAAAGCCGTCATGAAGGCCCTAAACGATCCATCTGGAGTCCAAAAATACGCCAGTCCCTAAATCATACAACTTCTGTCGCCTCAACCAACCTTCGAATAAATCAATGTTTATGTGCTTTAGATGGCGGAAAGGAATAACATCACTTTGGAGGAAATCAACATGATTGGTCACAAATTTACCAAGTATCCGCATGGAGTCCCATCTGTTCCTTCTATCGATTCCGAAGAAAAACCAGACCAAAGCTTCGATTAAATGGAAAAAAGAATGGCCTAATAGCTGAGAAAGAAAATGGAAGGGGGAAATGGATTCAATCAACCGGGAGGGTATAACCCCAATCAACCGGGAGGGTATAATCCTAACCAACAAGGGTATAATCCCAACCAACAGGGTTATAATCCTAATCAACAAGGTTTCAATCCCAATCAAGGATTCAATCCCAATCAAGGATTCAATCCCAATGGCTCCAATAATCCCTACAATTCAGATCCAAGCGTGTACCCAAACAACCCAGGCTATTTGGATCCAAACAATCAAAATCCCAATTATAATGGAACAAATCAGCCGAACTATATCAATCCAAATATGAATATGCCAGGAACTTCTAAAATGACCGATTCAAACCCGTATGGGATAAGAGATTCATTTAATCCACATTCCATGCCGGACAATGACATCAAGGGAACAACTCCGCAATTCAAACCCGATTTTTACAATCCGAACGATCCCAGCCTTTCTTCACAGAACACCCCACCATCCAAAAAGTTGAGTTTTCATGACTAAAGTAGAGTCAGCATCAATGATATCAATTAAATCGATTACTATCCTTAAATCGATCCTAAGTAGAAGCCAATTCCAAAGCTAGATCAAGATTTCCTGTCCATTTGTGAAAAGATAAAGACTGGTTTATGAAATGAGAAAATATCGCGATTATTTCTATGATTTAATTATTTCTACAAAAGGCAAATTTCTTATCAATAATATTACTTTCTAACAGTGTCAACTGTATTTGTATCAAGCGTTCTGATATTAAATAAAAGACAGTCCTCTGAATACTTAATAACAAATGCTGAAAGAAGAAGCCCTCGTCAGCTAAGTCCAATCTTACCTCAGATAGCACTACAATATCAAACTCGACCTTCCAGATTTCTACTAATAGATTGACTCCAAAGTGACCTTGAAATACACAACGCCATCCCTCAAAAAATCTAACGGTCAGTCCTACATCCCTTAAAACAGATACGCCGCCCTTATCGACAAAGCTCAGTAACTCCTAAAGAAAAATATCGTAACATAATAAAAAGTGGGCGAATTCGGAGAATAATTTTTTTCCGTCCTCACACAGGATATCGCAGTTCTCATGACTAATTAACAACTCCGCGCAGAAACTCAACATGTTCACGATCGCATCGCGTACAAGGGATAGTAAATCTAAAGCTGTCAGAAAAGGGTTTAATAGTAAAGTCTTTCCATAAACGACAAACAAGACGTCCTTGGGTTCATTCAAAACTCCATAAAAAGCTATTTCATCAAAATAAAAAGTCTCAAGTAGCACTACGATGGGATAAAAAACATAGAGGTGTCCACTCCGATCAATATCGACAAGCTTTACCAGGAGGAACTAGCTCAGGAATAAGACTACTTAGAGCACTACTAGCCACTGCTAGAAGTTATGCAGCGACTAAAATCCAATATGATAAAACTTTACCAGGATATTTCGAGATGTGATGCCTATGAAGTGCCCCTCAAATCCGTCAATTTTCTCGCCAATTGCAGAAACCTGCTCACCTAGCTGGACCCCTTCCTCATTTAGTCCACCTGCGCCTTCAATCGGATGATTTTCCACGTGGTAGATGCTCAAAAAAAAAACCTCATCCACATATCCTAGGTATACTCCAAAAACCTACACTTTGCCAAATAGATCCTCTCCGATACGTCCAAATGCTTTTTCTTCGGATTTATCTTCAAAGACTACTACCGCAATATCTGTTCGGAACTTAAACTCTCGAAATCCTCCATAATAAGGATTTTCCAGTAAAATTAGAACGTAAACATCGAAGATATCGGAAGAAACACGGGAAAACTTTACAAAAAAGACTAAATTGTCAAAAGGTAAACTGCCCGTCTCGCATAAATCCACAATCAAATTCGAAAAGTGAATAGAATTCTGGGATCCGGCAAAGATAATATTATGCATGACTACATCAGAAGGAAGATCTGCAAAAAAATGGCGATGATCGTTGAAGTGAAACTTTAAAGGCAGAAGTTATAAAAGCTGCTGCAAAAAGTCGACAAATATGCCGATACTCACTAGAAAGTGGAGTAATTGCTGATAAAACTGGATCAAACCTAAAGTAAAATAATGAAGGACATTGAGGAAATGTAGAAATCGGCTGATATCTCCCTCTATCTGCAGTCCCAACAGAGCGGATAATCGATGTAAAAACGCAAGCAGAATATATTCAAATAGAACTATCTGACGATCCAGTAAAATGTACTCGAAGTCAATGACTTCCAGCAAATTGTCCACGACTACTAACTGACAGAAGTCGAGTAGTATTTCAAGGAGAAGTTTTTCCCGAAGAAGATATAGTAAGCCACAAAAATTTCCCTCCTCTACCTCGACATGTAAGTCCGCTTGCTCAATTCCTTCTAGCACATGAGGAAATAAAAAACTCTCAAACAAGTGGAAGCTTCGAACTACCGATAAAGGGCAATAGCCGACGTTTATAAGTTTCTCGCCGACGGAGTTCCCTCGACGATCGGGTTCGACATCATCAACGAGGACGTCTACAGCGAATAAGTCAAACTCCAACTGGAAAAGGTCGATCGGGCACAGTACATGGTTGAAACCCATCTCCACAACGAATAGTTCCTAGAACTCGAAAAATTGAAACTTAACTTGTAATGGCTGCTTCTCATCTTCGAAGGATCGTTAGATGATAAGACCTTCGAAATATTCATCGATAAACTCAATTTTTAAACGCAGGACTGGAAAGAACAGCTGACTAAGGTTCAAAGCATGGTGAAAGATGTCTCCTCCTATATTAAAGATCTCAAGCATATTCAGAGTGGCAAAAACACCTCAAAAATCGATCCTAAAATCCTGAAAATAACCAAAGACAGGACACAACTCTACGAACTAATAGAAGACATCTTTTCCTAGTCCATGCTCGTTTTCTCATAGTCAAAAAAGACCGAAACTCTGAATATCTAAACTCAAGGCGCAAAACTCTTCGACTAACCCTGCTATAAATACGTTCTCTCAATGTACCAATTCAAAAACAAACTTCGAACAGAAAACATGTAACTCCAATAGTTGCTAATTCCCCAAAAAACCAGAAATTACCTTACGGACTAAATTTACTAACCCTTCATTCAAAGATTCTACACCCACATTTCTTACTCTGAGTAAGAACTTCTCAATTTCACTCTTCGATTCGAGCATGCGCTTACTCTGGATAAGAACCTCTCGCTTTTGTAGCAAACACTACCCTCCGCAATTTATAAACCTGATAGCTAAGAGTACTTCCTCGAAGTTGAAGAGGTAGCCGCTGACATGATTAACATCGGAAACGAAAACTAAATGGTCAAAGATCTCGTCAATTAAAAACTAGTAATTCATAACATGGTTTAATTTAACTAAAAAGCTGCTAAACTTGACTCCTACATCAAACTGGCAGCTAAAATTGTCGAGGAAATGCAAAAAAGGTAACTTAAATTGAGAATTTAAACGAAAAATTCCCAAGTTCAGAAAGCAAGAGACCATCTCATGAAACGGTGGAATTAAAGACACGGAATAGCCGACAGTAAAAGTTTGCGAGCACCTTCCATTGCGGACAGTTCCCAATCAAAATAGAAAGAAGCGTACAGTCTCCACAACAAATAAAGATAAAACCCGTCAAAATACGCGAAATAAAAGGAGAATTCGCACGCTAAAAATGACAAAGGTTCCAATAGAAGTCAAACTAGCAATCAAGAAAGTCGTATTGCGTAGGAATACAACCACCATGCAACTCATGAATACATTATGAAAAAGAACCAGCAAAAATACCAGCCAGCCGAAGTCATAGAATCAGACTAGAGATACTATCAACCTGATATGCGAAAAGTTCAAACCAGTTTTGATTCGAAACAAGCAAAATATAACCCAGCATCAACTAACAAATCAAAACAACCCGATAAATATTGGCAAGCGGAATACTGATATTTTTCGAATTTTTTTCAAAAGCATCACACTTTTACTGTGCTTATTATAATTTTACCTTCAAAAAGTATTTTGAGAAAAAAGCAAAACAATGCATCATAACGAAAATAACATAATAGATAATCGTAGAAAGGTTCCCCTGACGGAAAATTCAAAAAAAGAAGCCTATAAGTACCCATACTGCGCAATCGGCTATGTTTTTATGGAATTTGGTAAAGTTCGAGCATTTGGAACGGGTTTTATCATCAACAAAAGAACAGTCATCACAGCAGCTTCCAATTTGATCCTCAATGGAAAAAGAGCCTAAATGGTATTTTTTACTGCCGGTCTAGCCGGAACTCATGGACTCTCTTATCAAGTTACGAGATTTTCAGTTCCTTAATAGTACAAAAACGCAAAAGATGATGAACAAAGACAATACTGGGATTTCGGAGTTCTTGATTTCGGCCAGGAAGTTGATCTCGTCAAACAGAATGGAAGTCTGGGAATATATTAAGAATGGGACGACCTTACTGATGATGTTATTCTCTGTGGGTACTCTCAGCAGAAAAACTTGGATCTGGACAAGAAAGGAATAGTGAAATATCTTTTCGAACAATAGGGATAAATTGTCTCTGAATAAAAGGGAGTTCTAAAGCATCAAATGACATTCGACGGAGGAGAAAGTGGAGCCCCGCTTTTAAGACTTTTCAATAAAAAATATACGGTTGTTGGAATGCATTGCGATAAAGATGTTAAAAGCAAAGCTTTTGGTGTCGCATTGCAATTTGATAAAAGAATTGTCAACAAGATCAAAGAAATGGCTGGTGCTGTGGTCCAGTAGTAAGGTGCTATTCCCGAATAAAAGACTAAATGATCCATTTTTAAAAATAATAATCAACAGCACACTAGATACAGTTCTGGAGGACATCATAAACAAATTCTCTCATCATTCTGGCTTCTCTTCAATTTTCTCCTCAGTCTTTTCCTCAGTCTTTTCCTCAGTCTTTTCCTCAGCAACTGGCGTGGGATCCTTCTTAAAAGCTTTGATTTTGTTAAGTAGTGCTTTCGCTTGGGGATTGGTCTCGAAATGTTTCCGCACGGGTTCAATCAACTAGTTGATGATCTTGGCAACAGCTGGTTTCAAATCCCCGGGGTGGAGACTCCCTTCTGCAAAATCTTTTTCCAATTACTCATAAGTTTTGAATTACCTAAGTGTACTGTATTATTACTTATCACCACCATTCTCTGGTTTGCGAGTGACTTTTAAGGAATCCCTACACCCAAAAATGATATTCTTGCAATAGTCCAACACTGGGTTCTTTTCGATTTCCTTGGGTCTGCAGAACGCGAGTTTAATTTTCCTGTCAACATCTTTCGTTGTATCCTCCATGAATATGGCAGAATCGGGGTCACTCTTGGACATTTTCTCCTGCCCTTCTTTGAGACCACTGATCATCCCATGCGAAACTATAATGGGCTTTTTTTTCTCGTCGTTCTCGGCTTCCAGGGCCAAAACATTGACCTTCCTCTGATCGACCCCCAATTGGCAAATGTCAACACCCAGGAAGAAGATGTCAGCACACTGCATGCAAGGATAAAACAGCTGCGACACCTTCAACTGGTCTTTCTCCTTTTTCCCCATAATTGTTGCACACCCCTGAATACTAGCTATAGAGTTCTTGCAAGCTATCTCCATAACCTTATTCCAATATTCGTTTGATCTCTTGTTTATCTACTCCGAAGCCCATATAAACTTCACGTTCTCGGTCTTCATACCCACTGCTTTCCAAACCTCCACAAAGTACTTCCCCACCGTTCGAATCTTCTACAAATCTCCCCCGAACTTTCCATTAAGCATCGCGAAGTAATCCGCCACCCAAAAAATGAATATGCATCCCGCATCAACCATCTTATTAACATTAATTGCTCGAAGTAATCCCTGTGCAATGTGCATCCTTCCTGATGGCTCAAATCCATCGTAGGCCCTCAAAAACTATTTGCTAAGCATCCGTGGCTTCAGAGCCTATCTATTCAAAATCTACTGCCCGACAGACTAAATTAGTGCCAATCTTTTCTATATCGGGAGACTGCAATTAATTCTGGAAATACATCGATGGTTTCGGATCAAAATCCTTGTTTATATCTTCTGTAGAATCGAAAGCATCTTTTTCCTACTTCTTAGGTGGATCTGCGTCGTAAAACTTAAGACCACCCGTTGTCCAATCAATTTTGGATTGCATTTTTTAATTATATGTTTTGAAATATTATACAAAAATTACTTTGCATATTTCTATCATTTCTTTTATATCAACGGAACTATTTTCCGAAGCAATAAAAACAGAGTTATGTTTGTAAAAAAGCCATATCAAGTCATGAGCTGGCATGTTCCGGATTTTAATAAAATTTCAATACAAATTCTCATACTGAGTGTTATTTAATTTTTGATGTTTTAAAAACTCTCCACGTTAATATTCGTCTTCTCTCTTCCATTCGTTATTTCCTCAGCAAATCTGTACGGTGTCTTGGAAATAACACAGTAGGCAACCAGTGACTAAATAAAAAAAGCATTCCGTAAACTCTCAATCAAGTAAAACAATCCTCCAACTAATTTAGATACCATCCCGATCGCAATTCTGACAACCCTTAAATCCAAAAACATTACTTATAAATACAAAGAGCCTTCGAAACACTCATGGACGTCTCCAAGAGAAACACCTACGATCTATGGGGGTAGGAGGGTCTGAAATAACTTGAAAAAACTCCCAAAAGAAAAGGGGGTGATTATCGCCCAGAAATGCCGATTCCTCTTTAATATTTCTATAACGGTGGAGAATAAGTTTTTAACTTCAGAAGGGGGTAAATCTGTAAGTTCTGCAAAGGTACGGGAGACTAAAGCGGTGCTGTGAAAACTTGTCCAGTATGCTCTGGGACTGGAAAAATGACCAGAGAAGTCAGAGTTCACGACAAGTTCAAAAACGTTCAAATGAAGTGCAAGTAGTGCAAAGGTATCGGAATTGGGTCTACCAACAAATGTCCAGTCTGCAAGGGATAGAAAATAACCTTAAAACCCAGAGATCTCAAATTCACTATATAAAAGGGAATGAATGATGGAGACAAGGTCGTCTTCAAGGGATAATCAGAGCAAGGTTTTGAATTCTACCCTGGCGACGTCGTCTTAACTCTAAGACAAATGGGACACAACCTGTTGAAAAGGGATCAGAATGACTTGAGAATGTCACTCAGCATTTCCCTGAAGGAGGCTATTCTCGGTTTCGAGAAAACCATCAAGCATCTCGACGGTCACAGTGTGTAAATAGTTAGCGACTACAACATCCAGAACGGGTAGGAAATCGTGATAAAGGGAGAAGGAATGCCCATTCGAGGCCAGATCGGGGTCTTCGGAGATCTGATCGTCAAAGTGACAATCAACTACCCGAAATCATACACCCAAGATCAAATTGAACAAATCCAGCAAATCTGCCAGTCCAGTCCGATTGACGGGGACTTATGACTCTATGAAATCTATATTTATACACACATCAGGGATTTAAATTGAAAGGTTTCTCTGTAATTAAAGGTTTCTTCTCTGTAATTAAAAGAATTAAAGGGTTTATTTTTTGTTTGTAATTAAAGGTTTCTTCTCTGTAATTAAAAGAATTAAAGGGTTTATTTTTTGTTTGTAATTAAAGGTTTCTCTTTCCTTTGTAATCAAATCGAAACTCGAATGTCTAAGGTCGAACAACTGAGAGTGTTCATAAAAAGCAGAATATCCCAACTGGATTAGGAACTAGCTTTCGAAAAGGAAGAGGTTTAGGAAACGGAAAAGCTAAACTTGGCAACCATGAGACTCACATTC
>JAOWAT010072115.1:0-11046 GCA_028571025.1 Longipedia americana | reverse complement strand
AATTATTTTTTGCCATTTTTCGTCAAAATGTAGTCTAAAGAGTTTTAAAACTGGGCAAAAAAATTGAAAAATCGGTATGGGGTCCCACCCCTATCATTTAGAAAAATTGGTTATCTAAATTTTGCTTCCTTTTGGAAGATCATAGCATTAACACTCTATGCGGAAATTGAGTTTGAGTAAAGGTCCCAATTTTAGCCGTAATTGCAAAAGTCCGATGGGGCAACTCAAATAAGGACTCAGAACTTAAAACATAACTTTTATTCAATTACAACACTTGATCAATAATGTTCGTTTTATCACATTTCAAAAGTAACATTTTAACCATGAAACAGGCAGTCAACATAAATTCTCTAAAGAAAAGAAAATCCTGTAATTTTAACAATTTTTAAAAACCATAATTTGGACATAAGTTTTCCCAAAAAAAGAAGATACATTGTAATTTTTCATCTAATTGAAATTTGAAAATAGATAAATAAATTATTTGTTCGGCTAATTTCAATGATATTGAGTTGCAAGTTCAAATTACAGGAAATTCAAATATAAACAACATACGAATTAACACTCATACAATATTGTCATCTAACATTCATAAATTAAGTACACTTACTTAGAGTTAAAATATTCATATTTACAGAAATGTTTCAAAATTTGCTATGTCAAAAAATCTAAAAGCCCGGGATTTTAAACTTGTAAAAGAATCTCCATTTTTGAGTTTCTGAAGCAAGTGCAAATTCCCTGACTATCAAAAGCAAAATGGCACAAAAATATTGGAATCGAATTTAAAATTGAAAATTGAGCAAAATTTAAGTCAAAGTGTCAACAAACAACTTTGAATTCAAATGACAGAGGTCAATTGAAAAGGCATGGAGAGAAAATTGTTCTTGTATTAAAAGAAAATGTAAAATTTTGCAAACATATTGAAATAGGCTTTAAAGATATCTCATGATCTTCTGAAGTTTAAAAATTTTCAAAAGAAGCAAAAGTTGAAGTAAATAAAAAGCACCAAAACAATAGCAATATAACCCTACAAGCCCTGCAGAGGTGGATTTGACCATTTAAATTGTTTGAATATGCAATACAATAAACTAACTTTTAATGGTGAAATTAACCTTGACAGTATTTGGGTTAATAACTTATTAAAAAATCAAACTTTAGTTTTAAAAAATCTCTTGGTTTAACTTTCTTTTTCTGATTTTGAGAATTTGAAGATTCTTTGTTCAAAATAAACTCTCAAGGCAAAATTTCAAATTGTCATGGTTCACTAAACTAGTTTACTTAATTGTGTAAAGTAATGGAACTCTAAAAGTAAACTTTCAAAGAGTGTCATGAACTTGTTACATCAAAATAATAAAATGTGACAATGTAGATGAAATAGTGCAATAGCCATCTCAGAAAAGGAAACAGAATCTGCAAATATCTTCCAACATCTTTTAAGCTACCATAGAGAATGATACTTTTTTGGAATCTCTTTTCATCCTTAATTCCAAAATGATACCATGTACCACCTAAATCCCAAGGATGGAGAGGATATTTGTGGAATCTGTCACTCTTCGCAGCATGGCTATTATACGTTTTCATTTACATTGACACAAATGTGCCATTGGTCGATAAAAACAATCCATCTTGGTTGATTTGTTTCTTTCTAATTGATTAGAAATTCTCTTTGCTGGGGCAGTCTTGTATTTTGATGTTGTTGTTCCATCTCAATTGATGCTGATGAAGGCGATCTATTGTTGTGGTTCAAGTAGTAAGAAGGAGGTGGAAGGATTTTGGGAGGGAGGGGAGGTGCGGAAGCGGAGGAAGAGGAGGGAGAAAGGGTTTCGTCGTTGCCGTTCATCTCATGTGCCTGAAAAGACAGAGAAGCAACAGCTGTAAAATCTACTTATCATTGACTAGGGCCACCAGGAATAACGAATCGATGATAAATTTCATCTTTCACTTAACTGATCTTCCTTGTAAAAGTGAGCAAAATTAGGGTGCAATGAAAAAAAGTAAGACAAAAATATAGCTAAAAAATTAGATGGATTGCTTCACCCCATTTCGTAACACAGTTTCTTGACATGACAAACCTGCATGGAGCTGGATGGAGCAATCCATCCAATCATTTTAGCTATATTTGCGTCTGTTTGTTTTTGAGTAACACCTCAATTTTGTTCAGTTTTACAGGCAATAATAATATTCATGGATTACACTCTATTAGTTATTCATGATGGCCATACTCAAGGAAACGCACTCTATCATAGATAATATCTATGGAATTATGCAGAAACTGAAATGAAATTGTTGTATTTGAATTGGTTTTTTTTTGATCAAATGATTCAAAATAATTTTTGATTACTTTTCATCGTTTCCAGGATAAATTCAATAAACGTTTGAATGCAATTTTACTTTTAGACATACAACAAATTTCATGAGTGACTGTGCACTTTGGGACAAAAGTGTTGGGAAATGGATACCTCTAAACTCGCTGTATGAAAAGTTATGAGAATTTCGATCACATTTATAAGCAGACATTGATAGAAAATAATGGATAATTTTCATAGATTTTTTTGTGGCCCAATTTATATCTAATTTCGTATTCCCTTTCAAACCAAAACTTAATAAGTACAAGAATGTTTTACTTTCAAAGGCGTGTTCCAAAAAGTTTATATTTTTGAGCTTGTCAATGAAATACATACTTTTATTGAAAGACAAAAATTGGAGAAAAGGCCCCACATTTTGCAAGAATGAAGACATAAATTTCCTCAACACTTTTGTTCACACCCCTTGCAAGTTTGATATGGGATCAAACCAATTTGAACCATATTTACCAAAATATACTCAATAAAATTGCTTGAAACAAGGAACCGTTTGCTTACTAATGACTTACATGGCAATCACGCGATTCCTGTTTTTAAACAATTTTATAGAGGATACTACAAAAGGTTCCATCTTTGTCGTCAAATCTAGAATTTGCATGGGGAGCAAAGTGTTTTTCATTACAGACATGGACCATTTAAAGGCAGACTGACCCTAAATCAAAAGTCTGTCAATTTGATTAGAAATATTTTCTGATATTTTTGTAACATTTTCAATTCCATTTAATCCTTCTAAAGTCAAAATAACATGAGGAAATCTGGAGAAGTGTTTGCTCACAATTGTGTTTATTTTTATTAATTGCTGTTATGAATTGACAAGACTTCCTCTAGTTTGGTATATAAATTCTAATTGATTGCAACCCATTAGATAATTTCAACTCTAATTATTTTGAATTTTGAGTGTATAACCAAAATCAAAATTGTTACCAAAATGGTTGAAAAATATATATCTAATCAAATGTAAGTGGTTTTAATTTTGGGTCAGTGTGCCCTTAATATTATCATGTGGTTAAATCAACAATTTTTTGATTACTAAGTTAGAAGACATTGTTTGAACCTGTTCTCAACCATGTTAGGTCTGAAGCTAGCCCTTACAGAAATTTAGTACCAACAAACTATTTTATAAGGTCATGACTCAGCCATGAAAGATTCTCAGTGGTTCCAAAATTTTCGTAGTAAAATTTTAAAAACTTCGGTCAAAATGAGTATCATTGGAAAGACTTCCAGGATTCTGAGGCTTGGTAAATATCAAAGGATTATATAGTAGCACGGTCTAACATAGGTTCAAAACTTTGAAGAAAAAAGCCATTTGAATTTTGTCATAAATGATCAAAACTCCACTTTTTAAATTCAATTATATAATTAAAGCATAGTAGTATTTGTAAGCAAAGCACTTGAACTTTTGGACAAAATAGGTGTGCTGGAAGTCACGAATTTAGAAAAGTCAACTTTTCTATTTAAGGCACACTAACCCAAAATTAAAACCACTTACATTTGATTAGATATATTTTTCAACCATTTTGGTAACATTTTTTATTATAGTTATGCCCTACAAGTTCGAAATAATTGTAGTTGAATTTATTTAATGTGTTGCCATCAATTAGAATTTATGTATCAAACTAGAGGAAGTCTTGTCAATTTGTAACAGTATTTCCCGAAAAATAAATATAATTGTGTGCAAGCACTTCCTCTGTTTAAAAACTTAAACTCTGATTGATGGCAACCCATTAAATACTATTTACCAGATTACCTCATCTTATTTTGACTTTAGAAGGCTTAAATAAAATTGAAAATGCCACTAACATGGTCAGAAAATACTTCTAATCAAATTGACAGACTTTTAATTTTGGGTCAGTCTGCCTCTAATTATTAAAACAATTATTTTGAAAATCTTGATGCTTACCAGCAGACTTTCGGTCTGACAAAATATTTGAAAATTTGAGAATATTGTACTTTATATTTTTCAAAAACGAGATAATTTTAAACGTTTTTCGTCGATGGCGAACTTTAAAGGCACCTTTTGTGTCAAAAATTTTAGAGGGCTTCAGAAGGAATACCAGCTTGAATCAAATATAAATAGTTTCAGAATAAAAATCCAGTGGGATATCTTAGCTCATTTTGAAATAACGCAAAAATGTCCTTTTTCAGTCCTTTTCCAATTAAATGTTTTTCCACAAGTAAATCACATCAACGGAGTCTACAAAAAATGTCATGACCCTTACTTTCATCTGAAATCTAAGAGTTTCCCTACGTTATGATTAGTGCTAACCTGAAAATTGTGTAGAGAAAGGTAGATAACATTATATTCAATTTGAAGAACCACTCCATAATCATAAGTTGAAAGTTGTCATGAACAGCATAACACAACATAATATGAAAAGGACAAGGTAGGATCATGCAAGGTAATGAAGGAGAGATAGGAGAACTTTTGTTTAGTTAGTATGTCCAAGAAACACTTATCCAAATTTTGACAAGAAATTCATAAAAGTAGTTATTGTTCAGTCGGGTTAGTCCAAATAGGGTTGAAAAGTGCTGAAGGGTGGTAATTCGGTAAACATTATCTGAAAATTGCAAATTATTGATCAAAAACAACGATTGAATCTAAATATGTCTGAAAATGGTTTTCAGAGATCAATTAAGATTTTTTTTCAAATTTGGGGAAAATCTTATCTTTATTTTCCGCTCCCTGAGGCAGAAATAGTTGTGAGTAAAATATTAACACTAAATAGAACTTAGAATATTTCTCTGAAAACATTTTCCACTTATCTTGTATCAATTTCAGACAAAATTGAAGTCCAATGTTTTTGCAAATCAAAATTTTGCCATCTCAGATTTTGCGAATTTTTATGTTATACTTTTATTATTCATTGGATTCTATTGGGTTAAGGATTTAAGGTGATGAGTTTTATATTATAGAGCTGAAATTGATCCAAAGTGGGTAGTGCCTTACAGAAAGCAGTTCTCTAATGGACTGGACTGGTGGTGCTTGGTATTCTACAAGTGAGAGGTAATATTTTCATGGTTGGTTGATGGTTGTGATTTAGGCTTTTTAGAGGATTGGCTGGTGATGAGGATATTCTGCAAAACAGTGAAAGTGACCAAGGAGGCATCAAGTGAGGGGTTGGCTTAGTTTAAGGGATACCCATCATCATGGTGGATAGTTTTAGGATAATTTAGGTGAAGTTTAGGATAATTTAGATGTTATGATTAATTTAAGTGGATAATTTTGACATCCAGGATATCTTAGTAAGGTAGAGTTTAGAATGGAGATAGATATCTTTGAGGATATCTAGAGCTGAGCTAGGTAGATGAAAAGTCAGAATGTATTATTGAAAATGACCATGAGGCAGCAGGCTGATTAATCTCTAAAGGAACCACCGACTAAAATTCATTCAATCAGCATTCACTTGTTATAGTCTACATAAACACGAATATTTTCCCCACTGTACTTTCTCTGTGATGGCATGAAGTAGTGATCCGGCGGGAAATCGCCTCCACCGCCTGGAGGTCGACTGGAGTATCCGGCCATGGCCCGCCTATCATAGGATCCATAACCCATCGGGTAACCCGGTGCACTGCTGTAACCGCTAGAGCTGCCATTGCGCGGTAGACTGTGCGTGTAGGCGACTGGCATGTTTGGAGGAGGTCCACCGCCGCCTGGTGGGCCCGCCGATGGACCAGGATGGCGACTGTAATTGGCCCCGCGTGGACCGTTTTGGTGGCTGCCCCTTGAGCCGCTTGTTCCATTCATGGGAATGCGTTTCTTGGGATCATCCATTTGTGGGTCAAAATGTTCATAAGCGTAATTTGTGTGATGACCACCAGATGAATAATCTTTCCATTGCGATTGTGAGATGAGTTTCTCCTGTAGGGAATATAGAAAAGAGAACATAAAAGCATTTGACAAAATAATGATAAGCACAGATGCAAAACATAAAACATAAATCAATGATAAAGGATCAATCATGCATAAAATGATTTGATATTTTATTGTCATGTTTGGGTGGGTACTCAAAGTTGTCGGTAATACAGTTTAACACTGAAAGGGGTATTCAAGAAATAACCGATGCGACTTCCTTGTTTCCTAGGAATTATCAAGCAACAATACATTAATTTTGCTGAATTAATACTGTATATATGTAGTGAATAAACATATTTGTACATTTTAGAGAAAAAAGAAAGTCACACTTATCTGTGTTAAGTCTTATGAAATTCTTATAAACCCATCTAAAGAATACAGTGTTAGCCATGAAGAGAGTCTTAAACTGGGGAGAGGCTTCTTTTCAGAATTTTCCACTAAAAATGTGGGGCCCAAATTTTAACCAGTCTTATGGGATCCCCTGGTTTTCCCCATAAACTTTTCAGCGCAATCTGAGAACTTTTTTGAATTTCCATATTTTTTCTATTGAAATAATGTAAATAAACAAAATAGATTGACTTCCTTGTTTACATTTTCTTCCATATTTCCAAAAGAAAAAATATGGAAATTCAAAAAAGTTCTTAGATTGGGTTGAAAAGTTTATGGGGAAAACTAGGGGACCTCATAAAACTGTGGTTAAAAATTGGGCTCCACATTATTAGAGAAAATTTCTCAAAAAGGCACTCCCCACTTAAAGACTCTCTTCATGGCTAACACTGTATTTGAAATCAAATATTTTGGGGAAAATCCGATGTCATGCTGGAAATAAATGGGGAAAAATGTGCATTTTGTGACAGAGGTGTATTGGAAGATAATTAATATTTCAGCAAAGTTGCCCTGAGCGATCGATGTTGAACAAGGTACAGTGTCCTCAGTCTAAAGAGAGCAATTTTTGTGAGAAGCTTTTTTCGAAATTTTCACCACAAAACCTACAGGCCAAATTTTTAACACCTACTTTTCAGGTCCTCAGGAGTCCCTCCATAAGTTTTTGGGTCTAAATTCGAAATTTTACTTTTTTGTTTACATTTCATTCCAATTGTAAACAAAGTTGTGTTTACATTTTGTGATTATTTTATCCATGCTTATGTTTTGTGAACTTTTATTACGCACTCCTGATAAGTAGGGTGTTAAATAAATTGAGAAAGTAGGGTGTTAAATAAATTGAAATTTCTTTGCAAGATATTTTAATCGATTTTTGTTAACCCTTGTTAAACTGCGTTGGTGCATTCTACCGAATGGAAACGCCATTATGAAATGACTTTATTATCATGCGTGGCGCTTGTCAATAGCGCAGTTGAATGACAGTTAACAAATATACAAAAAATGCTTCCTCTAGACGGAGGGTACTGTATCTTCTGTAAACTTAACTGATATTCTGTAAAAAAGTGGTCAATTTTAGGGCGTAAATTGAAAATCATAAGACAAAAATATAACTAAATTGGTTGAATGGATTCATTCATCCAGTTCCATTCACAGTTGTAATAACCATACAAATATGCATGAAACTGGATAAGGCTATCCACCCAACCAATCTAGCTATATTTTTGTCTTGCAATTTTAAATTCACACCCAAAAATTGACCACTTTTGGACAGAGCATCAGTTAACAAATAAGTTATGGGTCATAGTTGAGACACTCTACTGAAATACCAAAAAATGACATTAAACATTGAAACTAACTTTCCACATTCAACATCCAAAAATTTCCTTCACCTGAAGTGTTTTGAAAAGAATGTGCAAAATATTTCTGTATGGGGTGTGTCATTAGACTTCCACATTTGGAAGAGCGTGTTGAGATCTGTTTAGACCTGGTAGTTGTTGTTGCAGTTGTAGTTGCAGTGGTTGTTGTTGTTGATGTTGCTGGGGGGAATCGGGTAGACTATGAATTTGGAGCTGATTTTCAGTGTTAAAACCGGTCGTGAATTTGAGTGCTAATGGATCCTGGGTTATCTGAACGGGTGATCATATAAGGAGGCAAAAATTATATCAATTGTGGAATTTTTTATTAATCTAATACATCTGTCTCAATTCAAAACTGCACGAATTTAGTGAGAAAATTGAATAGACATATCTAATGTTGAATGGATTTAAGAACAATGAAATTTTAAGATATCATGTAATTATAATATACAATAAAGTAAGGTGAAGGACAATACTAGTTGGGTGTTTCACGGGGTCCTAAGAATACGAGAGGACCAACTTTACTTATAGATTTTGAGCTGTAAAATAATTTTTAGATGGCCCTACCTCGCCTTTAAAATAGCAAAAGTTTACAGAGTTTCCCCCAACTTTTTGATGTATTTTTGTTCTTATGCAACAAAACTTCCACGCTGACTCATTAAAAATTTAAAAAAAAAGTAAAATTTTTAAAATGAAGGTAGGGCCATCTAAAAAACATTATTGGCCAAAATATTGATATTTTTGGATTTATGGGACCAAAATCTGTTGGGAAAGTTGGTCCTCTGGTAAAAATTAGGTAATTCAATTTTTGGTGAAACACCCTAATACTACCTAGGGGTGAATTATTATTTCAAAGCAAATAATTTTTCCTATTAGAATTTTGAGTAACTCCCTACCTAACAGCATTGTAAGAATTTCACAAATGAACTAAGTTATTTTTTATCAAGAAATGTATTAACTATTATTGAATTAAAACAAAGGGGGTGGGGGAAAATATTTTCCTCCAAATATTTATAAATTTTAACTAGCATATTTTTTCTTCCTACCTTTTGATTTGATGGTTTCTTGGACATTTTGTAGATTGTACAACTAGCCTGGACTAAAGCAACAAGCACAAGAGCTGCAATACATGCAATGACTATGTACAATTTTGTGCTTGTCAAGAAACCTTCCTCTTCTTGGGCAGCCTCTGGATCTTGAGGAGCTTCAACAGAAACTGAAAAGAAAAAAGATAAATTAGATCACTGGTCTTCAAATGGTTTGTTCTATCAATGCTAAGAAAAATCTTTGCAGGGTCTGGCCTAACTTATGTGGTAAAACTTTTAAATTACCTGTACAAAAGTGGTACACCACCCAGAAAAGTTTGGTGAAGAAAAATCTCAAAACCTACCACTCTGGCAACCCCTGGGCAGGCAAAATTAACTTCATAAGACAATACAAAATGTTGTCTCATTACGTGGGAAAACCTGTACTGATAAAATTTTAACTGCCTAGGCGGTAGCTAGGAGAGTTTACTTTTGCAATTTTTCTTACAACACAATACTAGGCCTCATTTTTATCCTGATATGGCAAAGTGAGACTATTTTCTGTGAGAAAAGTTAAAATGATATTGTCTTACCGGGCTGTCTTAATTTAAGGGATTGCGGATCTACTCTGAGTGAGCCGATATTTCCCTTCTTGGCCGTGTGTTCTAATGCGGCTTCAACTGTCATCTCTTCCGTCTCCTTGTTCTCGTAACTCACTTTATCGACAACCACCACCATTTCAGCCTCAAATTCGCCAAATTCTTTGCTGAAATTTAATAGAAAAGTTCATTACTTGAAAGTTTAATATTAGCAACGTATTGGAAAGAATTGTTCATATATAATTTTAACAAGTGTCAAAAATTTCATAGTATAAGTTCTGGGTCATAGAATATCATATTAAATTTTCATACAATTCCATCCAGTGGTTTAAGAGGAAATAAAGAGTAAAGTCACGCTGTTTACTTTATAGATACATTTTGATACATTTAGATACTTATAGATACATTTATTGATACATAGAATAGATAGATTTCAAATTTTCAAATTAAATAAAAAAATCTTAAGCTAAGAAATGAAAAAGATCGAATTTAGTGCACACCCTATTGAACAATTGAATAAAAAAATCCGCAAAGAAAAAATCGGGAAATCGTAGTTGTGCCAAATATTAACACAATTGGCAATTCTTCATAAAATATCAACAAGATGGAATTTACAGAACGATCCCAATACAATCCCACTGCAGTCATGTTGGATAATACTAGGGAAATTTGTGGCAAAACACTTCGCCATATGGTAGAATTTTCCTCAAGAGAACCTGCTGATGGTGGAATGAAAAAGACACTTATTGTCATCACAAGATCTATTGATGACAGAGTTTTTATTGCTGAAATTTTTGGACAAGGTGATCATTTTGACTTGAAAGTTACCACCACCCTAGATGACGATGAGGATACATTCAATGAAGAATGGCGACAGCTTTGGAGGCCTCCTACTGCTCACATTGAAGCCGATAGAAGCCTCGCTTCACAATTTCCGTAGAGTAATGTCGACTTAGTTCATCCTGTTAAAAACATTTTTCAAGGTATACCTACTTTAAATTCAAAATATTGCGTCTAAAATTACAAATGTCGTGCATTTTATGTAGTAAAAATTAGCATCCAATATGGTCAAATTTTTAATGTTGTGTTAGTTTACAATGGTACTATGAAATAAATTACCTTTGGCATTTATTTAAAACATTAGTTTTTAATGAAACACATTTTGGCGCCGAAGAGGACTGAAAAAGTTATTAGAGCTTCATTGTAGATACTTAAAGGGACACTGACATCAAAAATGATGTTAAGCTCATATGAAAGTATCACTCCTATAAATAAGAAATTTGTCAAAAAAATTTTTTTACTACAGTATAACAAATTCGTGGAAATTATCATTTTTATTTTCAAAAAGCAGTTTGAATTTTTGGGGATTTATTGTCCACCCTAGTTTTACTTATGAAAAACCGGAAAATCAGACTTCATAACAACAACAAAAACACAGCTCATTCAATTTTTGAGTGTGTTAATTTG
>JAOWAT010072004.1:0-11047 GCA_028571025.1 Longipedia americana | reverse complement strand
TTGATCTAGAGCTCTTCAAAAAGAGGTCATTTTATAAGGATCCCCTTTTTCAGAGATATCCCCTTTTTGCAATTGTAAGGTACAGGCTGGAAGTCTGATTTTGCTTAGATGTTCCTGAGCTCACAAAATTTGTATAATCTGAAGTCTTGAAAAATCCAAGGAACATTCTTACCTGAAGTCCAGAAAATAATACCTGTACTTGTTTGAAACCTCTTGTCCGAAAAATTAACCAAGGATCAAGTAACCTTCTACGCAGGGTATTTAGATTCCAGGCCTTGCAGATCGATTTTGAGATATCACTTGCAGAGTGAGCATGATGATGTCATATATGTAAACCGATCTTAAAATGTCGCTCGCAGGTAGATCATTAGATGTGATCTTGAAATGTCATTTCCAGATTGATCGTGAGATGTTATTCACAGATTGACCATGAGATGTCATTTGTAGATCAATCATGAGATGTCACTTGCAGATTGATTGTGAGATTTCACCTGCAGATCAATCTTGAAATGTCACTTGCAGAGATGGTATTCTCAGATCGATCTTAAAATATAATTTACAGATCTATCATGTGGTGTCATTCACAGTTTGATCATGAGATCTCACTTGCAGATTGATTGTGGGATGTTACTTGCGGATGTCAGTCATTCACTAAAAATAAAAGTTTTCTAAATTTATTGCGGAAATTCTGGTACCTTACACGCCTCAATCGGTCAAATGAGCTGTGAGAAATCGCGATAAACACATTGCAATGGGTTGATCTGAGACAGAGTCAAAAAAAGAGCAAAGAGGAGAATAATGGGGCACTGGAAGTAGATGGCAGGTCAATAGAGGACCATGTTTATTCTCTTTGAGATCCGTATTTTCCTCTATGACGTCATTTTTAAGGATCAATCCATTGAGAAGAACTCTAAGTGTATAAATAATTCAATGTACTTAATTGATTGAATTCAATGAAATCAAATTAACTCTATATTCAGCCTCAATCAGTGTTTATATTTACTTATGTTAATGCATTAGATCAGTACTCGAGAGAGAAAATACTTCCTCTGTCTTAAGTTGAAAGGGGAAAATATTGTTTTGGATTCGGGTAAATTACCTGGTGATTTTTGAGAAAGAGTGGTCTCTTAAAAGAAACCACACTGCGCAAATTGTGTAAACACTTAGCACAAAGTTAGGCTATTGAGTAAAATCTATTTTTCGTTTTTCCACACCGTTCAGTATAAATTGGTTGAAACATATTTTCCATTAAATGAAAGAATTGAATGTTTGATTCTTCCAAAAATCAATTTCAATATGAATCAGGTTTCTGATTAAGGCAAGTCTCCCATAATATTTTTAATTTGTGAATAAATACTTTAAAACTTTAGAAATTACGCTAGTCTATTCATGAATGATATATGCAATTCTATCTACTTTGGTAATTGTAAAGATGCTCCAATTCGAGTGGGACAGATATAGTGGATCAGAAATCCTTAGAAAAATGACATCATTATACTTACTAGTCAGATGCTGATCAAAACAATCCTTGTTCACTTGAGAGAGAAAGAGATGGAAAATATTGCCAAATACACATTCATTCGAGTTGCTCATAATTATACAAATGAGGACATGATTAGGAGTGAGGTGAGGAAAAATAAATAGACACAAATGTAAGTGTTACAGCTACGAAGCTCGTGTCAACAAAATCATCTGTAATCAGAGTTAACGAACCTCCCAATTTGAGGTGCTCTAACGGACATTTAAAATTAATACATCTGTCCCAAAATAACTTGTGAATATCTTGTGTTGTTTAAGTTTCGTGGAATAATTCACTTCAATGATTTAGGTTATTATCGAAATAAATAATTCCACGAAACTTAACATAGCATGAGATTTTCACAATTTTGGGACAGATGTAGTAAGAATTTTGCGCAATATTGAGAAAATGGTATTTTCGATTAACGTTATTAGTTATACAGTAAATTCATTGAGAATGCTATTTTGAACCTCAATTTTCGGATTTATAAGTAAAAGAGAAACATGAAAATTGTAGCCTTCCAAAATTTTAAGATTTCAAATAATTTTCAAAGTCCGTTGGGGTACCGCATTTAAATTTTTTCTGAAGCAAAAAAATTGACAACGAAATTTTTCTTCAAAGTGTAACAGATGTGACAAAAAAGAAGAAAACAGATATCTTAAAATGAATAGAAAAACAGCAAAATACAGGAGTGAATTTTCAAGAGACAGATATTAAGAAAAAATCTGGAATCTTTGAATGAGTGTTGATTTTGAAGAGAAAAAAGAAGCCGAAAAGTGTTGATATTCAAAACAGACCATCATATAGAAGAGTCCGATCATCTTTTACATGAATCATCAATTTTTCTGGGAAAGAGTTTTTCAATTAAGTGTTTTTTAATGATATAAAATTATACAGTGGATGATTTTCGACGTGTAAAAAATTCCTTTGGTTTGGGCGTTCATCATGAGGCTGAATGAATTAACTTTATCTGAATGGGCCCAATTACATTATGGCATTCAAATAAATACAAATCGGGAAACTACACAGAGCGATCCATTGGGCGTTCACCATGATTCTGATCCACAAAAATCTCTCCATTGAATAAAATGCATGGTTCAAATACGAAATGAAAATAGAATCAAAATATATCATATCATCACTTTCAAGATGATGACTCTCATCAACCAGAACCATATTTTGATATCAAACCATTGATCCAAAAACCATTCTAACAACCACCCATCGTATATCTAAGGATGTGGTCTGCTGTCAAAGAAACTCATTCAACACAAACAATATCTTTTTGAAAGTGAAGTTATTAAAATGGAATTTGATATTTTATGTTAACATTTCTCTGGATATTTTGACGAAAATTTTCTCAACATGAATGCTATGTAATTCACCTCTAGTTTGAAGGAATTTGAGAGGTTTGTATTTTGATCCACACCATGATATGAATTGAGCAGTTTTCCATTGGTGGATCTATTATTGGGACTAGAAATTTAAAATTTAACACCAACATTTCCTCAGATTTAGCTTTAACGACCTGTTTGTTTTCCATACAACTGAATAACTTTTCCCAAATTTGAATTTAATGTAGTAGCATTTTTTTAATTTTTTATTTAGCCCAAGTTATAGAACTTTCATTGATATCGGATCATACCGTAACCAAGAAACCAGCTACCACCCATGGTTGATTATCTTCTTATCAGATTGAGACGGCTATTTAAAGTTTAAATTTGAGAGCGATCATTTTAATACTTTTCACAGAAAGCAAAGGATTATTGCTGCTCCCTTTAAGGTGATTTAGATTTAAAGTTTTCGGGACAGAACAAGCTCTTTAAGTATCCTCAAGACCTGACGAAATTAATATCTTAAAATTAAAAGTTTACAATTGATCGTTTCATTCAAAATAAGCTAAAGTCAGCTTTCAAAATGATTAAAAATTGTTGAAACATTTATTTGCACATATTTTTTCAAAGATTTTATAATCTTATAATTCTGTAAAAGGTAAAAAAGGGAAAATTTATAGAGTCCTGATTTTGATGACAGTCTCGATTTTTGATTTCTTATTTTCCAATGATCATGAGATCAACAATAATATTCTTGGAAATAGCATTATTATTGCCAAAAAAGGTGTATCAAATGTAAACATCACGATGATAATGTGTATGAATAATCTGGAAATGTTTTGTTACAAAATTTGCACTATCACGAAATGATATTTCAAAATTGACAACCATTTTAAAAGCTCAAAATACAAATAAACAGGATTTATACTTCCAGATTCTGGGAAAATACTGTATTTCCAAAGGCTAATTCTATCTATCGAAAAAATCAATCAATTTTTGTTGAATTAGTCAATAATGATGGAGGCAATATAGAGGTTTTACGAGAATTACGGCCCTGCTGTGCTTAGCAACAGGTAGAAAATGGCACTATATTATGAAAAAATTAATTCATTTTCAAATTTTGAAAATTTTATAGTCCTAAACTCAACCGTTTTTGCACTGTGAGCAATTTTTTAGACCCTTTCTCTTCCTAAAAAGATAGCTATCACCCCCTTCCTCCTTTTCCCTTTTTCGGCCGGCGCCGCGCCGGAAAATGAACAAATGGAGCAACAAAAGACAATGTGACAGAATTAGAAGGTAAATTAACAAATTAAGCCAAAAATTGCAAATTATGCAAAAATCGTTCGTTTTTGCATAAAAATAATTACCAAAATCATAAAAGAAATAAAATTTTGGCACAATAAAGTGGCATTTTTGACCTGGTGTTATTTGCCATCCAGATTTTTCCCCTTTTAGTTGCGTGATAGCGGCCAAATTCTACACTATAAGAAAATCATCAAACAATATAACAGGCAATATTTTTGATAGAGGGAATTATCTGAACACATAATTTCATTTTTTGTTCCATAGGTGAAACAAAGCTTTCTGAATGTAATCAAACTACTTTTCTTGGCGATCTATTTTGGAGACCACTTTTTGGTTTTGAATGAAACTTTTTTGCGGTTTCTTTATTATCATTTTTGATGAATGATCATGATTATTATTGAGACAATGAATGTGCTACAGAGTGTTTCCGACTACCTCATTTCCAAATCAAAATTGGTACAGTCAACTGATTTTTTCTTTTGATTTTTAAATGCTTTAATCACCTGTTTGCACCAATTCTTATAAGACAGAGGTAGTCAATTATGCAGGCTTTTTGACACTATGTTATATACTCTTAAATATCTAGAAATGTCATAGTTTTTAATTTTGACAATAATTCGGAGCTAAGTTTCAAGATTTCAAAAATATTTTTGAAAAAAATTTTCGGAAAGAATTAGCTTATGATTTGTAAAATAAGAGGTTTTTAATCAATTTTTTAAAAATTTTGCTTCATATTGATGCTTTAGGTTTACAAGTTTTTGTATATCTTAGCTTTGAACAAGTTTTGCTAAAATGTTTGTCAAAAGAATCACTTGATATGACAAGAAATCTATCTTCCTTTCATGTTCTTTCTCCACGCAACAGTTCTTTTCAATTTCATGCGCAACTTCAAAACCAATTCAACTGGTTATTAAAACCATTGTTGGTTCACAACCATTTATAACTTTTTAGACATTTTCCCTTCGACTTCATAACTACAGGGAGTCCCTCTCTAGCTGTAGCTTGAGCTTCTGTCATTGTTTTTAACACAATCAAGTCACACCTGCTTGAGATGTTATTGATATCGTCATAACTACAGACAATCTATTTTCTTGCATACAAATAGGGTGTTTCAGAAAGTCTTAAAATTGATTTCCTCCTGATTAATTTTGTAGAAAATTGTGAACTTTGACCTTTTTGAATTCTATCATCATTTCAGTGAATTATATTTTTTACAAAATTTATAGGTTTTCTATTGTTCATATTTGATTTTTTTTTAATTTTTAGAAAATGGCAAAATTTTCTAAAAATTTGAGTTGGTGAATGGTTGGTCAAATTCCTCTTTGTCAAAAATAGGATATTTTTAAAACCAATAAGCCAATAAAAATAAAATTTCTTCTAACAGCATAAATTGATGATTTCATGAAACACCACTCTTTGTAGTTACCACCAACAGGGTGTTTTATAATGATTCATGATCATAAAAAGTTTCATAGATACCTAAAAATTTTGTTTATTACACAGCATCAAATTTCCCAAATTTTATTCTTTGACATTTTTATGAATTAGGCATGACAATAAATAATACAAAAATAGAAGCACCATCTCGTTAAAAAGTGTATAAGAGATAGAGACAGAGACCACCCTGTGTATTTGGTGACAAATAAGAGAACAAGGTGCAAGATTTATTACATTGGCAACCACGATCTTCTCTTTGGTTTTTGGTTTGCTGGAGAATGAATGGTCAAGAAAGAAAAAATAACCATCATTTAGATGGTTTTTTGTGAGACTCAAGTTTCTTATTTCGGTGTAAACACAAGTGTCTCTAAATTATTTTTTTGAGCACTCACAATGTAAGATTCACCCAAATTGAAAATTATATAGCTTGATTTCTATGAGAAATAAAATCTCAAAAACAACAGAAATAGGATTTCTATTTATTCAGAATTCAAATTTTGTTCTAAAACTTTGACCATATACTTATACCAAAAGCTTTAAAGTTCTCAAGATATTCTCAAAACTTATTTAGAGATAAGTGTGTTAGATATGCCAGCCTGATATTGATATATTTATTTGGTACTGGTTTTAGTATTTTAGTGAACACTCTATTTTGCTTCCAATTCTTTAAAAAGAAAATGAGGTTATTCAAAATGGTTTAAGATTTGTTCAGTCAAATACAGCAGTCACATAAATCTAAACAGACCGCTTGTTTGTTTACATGCCAAATTGGGAAAAATATTTATGATGATCTCTTTTCAATTCAATGGATCAATGTGCTTTCCCAGATTTTTTTCTGGCACAAAAATGTACTTTTCCAAATCATGAAATATTATTGAAGAAGTTGTAAAATTTTATTGAAAAGAGAAATATATTCTATATATTTTTGAAAAGGCTTTGGAAACGAGATCACATAAATTTAGCTTACTCCTCTCATTGCTGGTCAAAATTTGAACCCTAACTTTCAATTCTCACAATCAGAGATGTATCAAGCAAAGACTAAAATTAAGGAGAGTGCGTTTTCTTGACAAAATTCACTTCATGATTAACATGGTCTGACACATTTCTTCATGATGATAAGGCTACTTCTCGATTAATTGATTAAATTGGCTGAGTTCGATCTAAGCTTTGTCATGATGATTTGGTGTCAAATTTTAAAGACCATTTAAAAAGAATCTTAATGGTACTTTCAACTTCTTAACGAATCTCATTTTAATGGCCTTAATCAATTCTATTCTAGAAATAGGAAAGAGTGGAGGCTTTTGATTTTTTAAAACTAATTCTACAAACACTTGAAACCTAGGAGTTTTTACGTTTTTGGAGCTGCGTTTTTGTAACTTTTGGCTTAGTTTCTTTAATTGTCTTAGATTTGGACGAGTTATTTAAGTTGCCCTGAGCTTTGCCACTTTCTATGATTTTTAACAATTTTTAAAAGTTTTACTTTATACAGAAAATATGATAGAATATGGTGGATGAATATTATGGAAAAATTTGAGAAAATTTTTTGTATTTTTGAGCCTTTGGAATATTTTTCCAAAGAAATATCTAAAATGGAAGAAGAAGGAGAATTCTAAAAATTGAATTTCAAATTCTGTTTCTGTTCAGAGTTTAAAAGTTAAAGGAAATGTCAGATGAGAGAAGTTGCAAAAAATAAAGTTACTTCCTCTGCACAAATACAATAAGTGTGGAAATTGTTTTTATAAACACACAATATTGCATTTTTGTTTTAAAACAGAGGAAGTTTGAAGATGCAAACGAGACAGACTAGGAACGGAAGTTTATTTTAAGAAGGCAATTCTAACTGGGTTAGACATTAAATATTTACAGTTTCACCATTTCAATCGGATTTATTATTTATAAGCACCTCCTTAGGAGAAAAAGAGATATCAAAGATTTGTCTGTTAAACTTTTCAAAATTAAAGTGAAATTACTTTTTTGGCTATTAGAGGAAAAACATTTTGAAGAAAGTTTGAAATTTGTGTTTCAATATAAATGCAAACAACTTCTTTCACAGGAAATGCATGCAAAATAAAAATCTTTCTGAAAGACTTTGCCTACATAAATATTTTAAATTTGTTTCATTTTTTAAATATTTTCAATCGAGTAAATGATATTTTAGAATGATGTTTGTCAGGAGAGACAATAATAGAAAAAGATCTTGAAATATTTTCGTTTTCTCACAATTTTCTTTGAAATATAAGACCACAAGTAATTTCTCAGAACAATGACTTCTTTGATTATGGGTTCTTTTTTCTGATGTATTATTCAACACTTTTGATGATCATTTTCAATGGTAACAAAAAAGTAATAAAATCTTCCTAGAAGTGATTCAATAAAGTTTATGGATTTATTCATTTTAATTTTATCATTGTTGATAATTTTTATGACAAAATTGAATGACAACATCTAAATTGTTCCTGGTATACATTAAATTTTGATGTTTTTAAACAAATAGGAATTTTTGTAAAGCATTAAAAACAATTTTGATACAATCTATTTTGGAAATTTGGTCATTATATTATTGAATTCTTGGAAGCTTCTTATTCAATAAGATTGTAAATCAGAATGACTCAAGGTATTTTTAGAGACCGATCATTTCAAAGTAGGTTTTTACTACTTTTAACCCAAAACGACAATTAACTGGGTGAGATTTTGACACCAAACTAAAAATTCATTTTTGTGTCGTCATGGACAAAATTAGACATTATACCGTGTTATTTTGAGACTCTAAAGAGGCTAAATTTTGTTGTAAAAATGGTATCAATGACATCTTTATATTCTGTCTCAGAAGCATAATTAATTAACCAAGGTGGGCATAATCTGAATTTGAATAGATAATCAGGAAAATTCTATAAGTATGAGCCAATTTCATAATTAAGTTCAGTATGTTTATACTTGCATTTCTTAAGAAATGTGTCAAAGATTGATAAAAATTATCAATGTTTTCATTAAAAATTTGAAGTATTTTCCAGAAACTTTCTTTTTAAATGTCTTTGTACTTCCAAAGCAAAGTTTCATACTTTACTATATGGATTTGAGTTGACAAAAAACTTTATTCCCCCTTTTAAATGTTTAGCAAGTTTGCTTTTGCAAAATAATTTTTAATTAAGATTGGTAAAACTGATTGCAAGAAACTTTAGATTCCAAAGAGCAAAGGCAGGCAGGCAACGTGAGGAAATGGCTGAAAGTGAACTAAAGTTTTGTAAACACGCAACAACTATATTTCTTATTTGGCATGTAAATTTAAAGTTTTGCAGCCAAGAAAAAAAGTTTTTACCTTTACTTTTAGAAGAACAAAGAGAGGAAACGTACATTAATTATAAACATTGGAGATCTTAATTCAAATTCAGCATGAGATATAGAATATTGTTAATTACACCAACTAATCATTAAGTAATTAATTCACAATGTTCAATGGATAATATTTTTAGAGAGTAGTCTCATTGAATTTTAATTGATATTTACATTAACACATTTATCATTTCTTTGGTCAACAAAAGAACAATAATTATTGCTCAGCTCAGAATAATTATCATTTTACATGTATTTCAAATGATACCCATGGATACTAAACGGAAAAGGAACCAATTACAAAAATATTTAATTTCCTTAAACATACATTTAACTGATGTTCCCTGTAAAAGTGTACAAAATTAGGGTGTTATGAAAATACAATAATGAAAAAAATATAGCTAAAAAGATTGAACGGATTGTTTCACTCCATTCCGTAACAAAGTTTCTTGGTAAGATAAACCGGCATGGAGCTGGAGGGAGCAGTCCATCCATCATTTTAGCTATATTTGCGTATGGTTGAATTTGAGTAACACCCCAATTTTGCTCATTTTCACACGGAATATCAGTTAAGTCCATATCAATGTCTTAACATATTACTATCAAATCTAAAACTGAAGTTAAGTGGGGTAAATAGGAACACCTAAAAAAGATTTGGGAGAATCAGACAAGTTGTTATTTTTATAGACAAGGTTTTGTAACTCACCCATCCTCACTGTTTAGTATCCAAACTTAGGCTTCAACTTGAACTAATCTTAATCAAGCTTTTTTGTTCCTCATTATATCCTTTCTTTCTTTAGAATTTCTTCATCAACTTTTGCTGTCTGAGTTTTCTAAAGCAATGTCAAGCCAGCCAGCAAGAGAAAAATAAGTGAGGTGCCCCAACGGACTTATGAAATTAGTCAAAATTTTGTGATTTTTGACACTTACGATTTTTAGCAAGATCTAAATCAAATATTTTATTTGTAAAAACAACTACAGTAAAAGACGGATTTAAACGTCATACACTTTTAGCGCCACGACGGATATAGCACCGAATTTGACGACGGATTTAGCAACAGTTTGCTACATAACGACGGAAACAACGACGTCGCTAAATCCGTCGTACGCTAAAAGTGTACCAACGCTAAATCCGTCTTTGACTGTACGTATTTCAAAATCCCTTTTCTCAAGTAGAAATTTTAGATTAAAGACATCATTTTTAATATATTTACTACATGAGAAAAAAACTAAAAATGACATTTTCTCAAAATTGTATAAAATCTTACTTCAAAGTCTTTTGGGACACCTCAAATAAGTTGAGATCTTAATGCTTTGTAATGAAGAAGAAAGAATTGAATGAGTTGAAATTTAAGAGATTTTAAATGACCAAAGGCTAAGAAGAAGAAAAACCTCACCTTTTAAAATTCATTGTCAAGGAATCAAAACTGACAACAATAAACATGGAATGCAGGGTTTTTCAGTATTTAATGGCACGAAAATATAAATAGATTACAAGAAAGTCCAAAATGTTTGTAGTAAAATCTATTGTGACTTGTCCAAAATTACCTCTGCACTTGCTCTCAGAGAAAAGGTGTTTGTGGGTCCTGGTCATTTTCAAGGAGAATCTTTCTGTCCTTGTAAGAAAATTTTGAGTCAAAGCATTTCATTACTTTTGAGAAAACAACCTTCTTTGGTCCAACGAAATCTAAAAATAACGTTTTCAAGTTTTACAGGTTACAGGTAAAAGAACCTCTAAAATTTTAGTCCATTATTTGTAACGGACTTCATTTGGCTATCCCTGTACATTTCGTACATAGTTGAGAAAATAATTGCACAAAGCTTCTTTACAATGCCCATTAACACCTAAGAAATTTGAATTTGAATAGCCATTTAGAACCTGACATTGTGAAAACTTGTGTGAAACCAAAACCGACCGACCAAGCATTGTATGAATACCGATTTTCTTATTGTTTTGTGAAGTTAGGAATGACATGTGGTAACATTTTGCTAACCACTGGCACAAAAAGTGAAGCTCTAATTTTGACTTGAAATTTGCATAAAATCTACAATGCCGTTCATAATAAACTTTACGGAATATAAGGGAGCAAAAATCAAAACTTTCACTTCTATGAAAGTCACC
>JAOWAT010071893.1:0-11050 GCA_028571025.1 Longipedia americana | reverse complement strand
AATCAATTGCTGTGCATATATCTTTCCAATTATCGCGCTCTACAGGAAAACTGTTATTTCCCCCCCCCCCCGGAAATTGCTACTCCTAGACCTGCATTGCTACACATCCGCAGGTAAAAATATTTCCTCTTATCTAGGAACAGTAAATTCATTGCTGAGGTGTGAGAATGGATGGCCAAATATCAAATCGTCTCCGATAAATGCAATAATGAACAGACATTTCCCAGCAACCAACATTTTGAAGTTTGACAAATGTGACAATTATGATGAAAAGCTTGTTGCTAATTATTGGTTAGCTGGTTCAGGTGAAGCGCCTTCTGCCCTTGTCATTGATTTGAAATGCAAATACAATATTGACAGAATTGAAATCACAAATACACGAAATTTCAACTTTGGAACCAGGTAATATAGAGCAAGTCCAACTCAGTAGGCACGATTCGTTCAATATTTACGATTTTCGTCGGTATTTCATCGATTTTTCATCGATTAGTTACGCAAATTCTTCAAAAGAGAGCTCACTATTTGAGTCAATTTGCAGTAACAATGAATTTAAGTTGTAAAAGATGAATGGATTTTGAATTTGACTGGTTGAGAAGAAGCTCTCAACACATGACAAGTAGTACAATTATGAACATGCTGGAAAAACCATAATTTTCACTGGCCATACTCAGTGGGACATATTCTACCAGGTTTTTTACTGGCCTTTTACAAAATATCAAAATGAACGATTTTGATTTTGAAACCTTTGAGTTTCTGCATTTTTGAAGCTGAGTTTTTAAGATTTTGTCCTTTTTACAAATATTACCACATAAGAATTACTCAAGGACTGAGATTTTGGAAAATATTCTGGTTTTTTATCGTTTTGACACAGATTTACTCGAATATTTTGGCAAAAAAGCCTGTATGTTTTACTGATGTGTCTTGTAAAAGTGAACAAAATTGGGGTGCTATTAAAAGACAGTAATATGTACTAAAAAATATAGCTAAAAGGAGTAGACGGATTGTTTCAACCATCTCTGTAACATAGTTTCTTGGTATGACAAACTTGCATGGATCTGGATGAACCAATCCATCAGATCATTTTAGCTAGATTTTTGGCTGGCTGTTTTTGAGGTACACCCCAATTTTGTTCAGTTTCACAAGGAACATCACTTAAGGGCTAAGGGATTTTTGAAAAATGGTAGAAAGTGATTTTGATTAAAAACTGAAAAAAACGTGTAAATATCTCCAACTTTTGACAAACTGTGAGACTTCAAGATTCAAGAAGAATTTTCTTCGGATTTTATATCTGAGCTCTTCCATTTTCAGAGCAGCCAAAGATTTCAAGATTGAATTATCAGAAGATGATATAGCGTATAGGGTGCTTATAGAAAAAGGAACATTGATTCAACCATCAATAGGTTTGTAACTTGGTACACTGTTGTAAAAGAAAATGCGTTGGTTGTTGCAAAATTATTTTGCATTCATTAACGGAAAATATTTATACATAAATTCCAGTCAATGCAAAAATGTGAGTCAGGTGACGCAATAATTTGCATTAAATATGATCAATGGAAAATTATTATAGTGTCCATGGCTCACTCAAAATAAATATGGTTCAGTTAACCCATTTATATGGGCGCTACATGCTCACCCAAAATGTAGTATTTTCACAACAGTGTATACCCCCACTCAACATTCAAGATTTTTATCCTGCTCAGCAAGGGTTACTAGTAGTAGACTGATCAAAGAAAGTTAAAAGTATCAAAATTCACAAATTTGATATTGCCATTCAAAAGGCCTTCAAAAATGAGAAAAAAATATGTTGAAAAAATTTCATTACGTTGGTCAAAATTTGTCAATTTTCAAACCTCTGTTTCTCCCAAATTTATGCGATTTTTTTATGAAACTGACATGGTGAACCTATATGTCATTGCAAAACTAATTTCGAAAAATTTTAAAAATTTTTGGGTTTTCAAGAAATTTTCCCATGGCCTGTGAAGTGTTAAGAGCTGCAGGTCCAAGAGTCATTGACTACTCTTAATGGTAGAAAGAAATATTTAAAAGATTTTAATGTACCATGATTTTTGTTAGGGTTCAGAAATTCCAAATTTTTCAATATGTTTTAGCTGTAGGTATGCCATGAGCACCCTAGTGAAAAAAATATTTGTAAATTTCAGAAAGTCTCCTTTAGTACTTTAAAATGAATAGGGCCCCGTTTGTAGCATATCAAATTTGAAAATTCTTTGATCACCCTAATATAAAATACTTCTAATAATGTATAATTGCATATGTTTGTCAAAATTTATGACCTGACCTTTTATTAACTGTTTCTTTGTGTCTTCATCACTTGGTGATATTGTTGTATCAATATCTTCTTCTTCAGTTTGTTCAGAGGTGTTTGTACTTTCTGTAGATGGTAAAATTGTTGTGGTTGTGCTTCTGGGATTTGGTGGATTTGAAGTAATGGTTAGAATGGTGGAACTTGTTACATTTGGAGTCTCAATTTCAGTTGATTGATTCCTATTTCTTCTATTTTGCTTTCGAAAAAATGTCCCTTTAAAGGCAATAAGAGGTTAATTATTGGACATGGAATTGATGATTATATGTTGGAATGTGATAAAAGCTCAGCTTTTCTAACACATCTACCTTTTATCAGTTTAAATTTAACTGAACCTGAAAACCGTTTAAAGATTTTCCTTCTGCAACCACAATGGAAAATTTTACATTAAATTGTGTTGGACACTGAATATGTTATAAAATTTCACTTCAACTAACCTTGTACACAAACATTTGAAATAAGCACCAGTAAACAAAATCTACTAAGACATAAAGAGACGTTCATTTTGAATGTCATTCACTTTTTTGCAACACTCATTTGATCTGAATTGATCGTTCCTGTTCATTATTGTAAGATATTGGTCAAGAAGATACATTTATTTTATTAGTTCAGATTGGTTGTGTAGAATTTAGCAAGTGATTTTGATACTGTTTACAAAATATTATATGGTCTTTTAATTTGTATAAAATTGTATACCAGCTTCTAAGTCTTTTTTGTGGGTGAAAATATTCTAATAACAACAACTAATTCAAGGACCCAAATTGTAAAGACGTCTTATGAATGTGAAAGAAACGAGACTCAGAATCTATGAATTTGGCCACTCTTTTGCCAAAATATTGAATTTTTAATTACTTACTTCACACTTGGTGACTACAAGAGCTAAATGTAGGTTATCAATATGCCATGAATTAAAGCAACAACAACATAAATCACATGTACTCCTATTGACATACTTTTTTACTCTATCTTTACCATTTTCAAAAAAATCAGAATCACATAATTTTGGTAATAATGTATTAATGTGTAAATATTACAAGATACATGAAAAAAATTGACTGGCCTTTCCAATGATGCCAATCCCATCTAGTAATTCTCTCTCTTGTTTTCCAGACTTTGGCATTTCAAATTTCAGTGTCAAAATTCTTTACCCAAGAGATTGGCTTTTTGAGACAAAAATTGTTTATGCACAAATGTTTTCAAAGATAGATAATTTGCCTCAAATTCAATCAAATAAAATCACCAATCTAATTAAACTTTTCATGGACATTAATTATTTTTTATGGAGGCCAAATTTCAATCATTTTGGCACTTTTTGGGTTCTATGCAATTTGTTATAGACCACCCTTCGTTCTAATGAATCTCGTTAAAATGTGACTAAAACCAAGTTTTAGACTTTCAGAATTGAAAACAAAATGGCATGGTCTCAACCACTAGAGCTTCATCTCAAATCAACTGATAATCTATGGTTGGGACCCCCATGAAATTTTGACTTTAATTGATGTAAGAATATAGTTGAATTTTCAATCTTTTTAAGCATTGAGATTCCTTTGATCAAAGGGTGAGACCCTAAAGAAAAATGAACGGCATCTTATTATTGCAACTTTTTAAGGTCTCCATATTTTGTTTGTTTTTTTTAATGACTTTTCAATTTATTAGAAAAAGTTGATTTTTTAACACATTATTTACCAAAAATTTGTGATTCTGAATTTTTGAAAGTGATAAAAAAAGTAAAGAAAAATATCAATATGAGCACAGTACATGTGATACCAAAATATTGAAAAACCCACAGAATATATTCATATAGCTAGATAAATATATGTGAAAGAAATGAGACTGTCATGTAATAAAAATTTCCCCAATACTACATAAGACGTCTAGTGCAATAGGGTTTTTGAGTATCAGGCTACTTACAATAATATTTCAGAATCAAAATAATGAATTTTAAAGTTAAACTTGGTAACCAAACTCTTAAATTTAATAAGGGTCTAAAGGGCCTAAAACCATAATCACTGTTCAAAATCAAAAATCAAAAATGTGTGTTAGGAAAATAAATGAAATGCATGTTTTGTATATTTGTTTTGCCTATTTATACACTTTGAAAACCGTTGAAAACCACCTAACAGCTCAATGATCTAAAGCAGGAAGATTGCAGATGCACATTTGCACATTCTGACAATTGTATGGACAGACAACATATTTTAGAGTGTGCTACTAACTCATTTTTTGTCCAGGTAAACATTAAAAGTGTAGAACAATACATATGCAAGATTCTTGAGAATTTATGCCAAAAATAGGCAACGCAATTTTGGATTTTAACAATAGCTTTATAGTTAAAAATAATTATACAAGTCAATTGCTTTAAGAAAAAAAATTATTTTATAAATGAGAAGCTTTCCAATGTTTCTCGAAATTACATTTTTAGTGCACTATTAATGCCAACTTTTGTCAATAACACGTAGTGAGTTGCATAAAAAATTTGGTGAATGAAAATCATGCTAGTTACGATTAAATTCCAGAAACACACGCAGAGCACAGTATTATCTCTTTTAGAAATCCATTTCTTCTTCTTTGCAATCAACAAGACAATAAACAATCAATTGAATGAAGTACATGTCTAACGGCAGTATGCATTTTTCATTTGATTTAGTGAATCAATTGGGAATGAAAATTATTTTACATATGAAAAATGACAATAAATCCGTTTTATGTCGTTAATTGTGTGAAAGTATCGACATTTTTGTGGGGCTGACTTTTTCCTTTTTAAAAATCCATCCTTGACAGTATTGAGAAAAGCAATCAAAACATTAAGTGAATGAAAATAGTGCTGAAAACGATTTCATATATGAGAAACTTGCTAGATCTCAAAACATATTTATTTTATTTATAAGAACATCGGTTCATCGAATAAGCCTTTGAGTCTTATTTTGTGTAAAATCCTTTACTGTAGATAATATTCTTATTTTTTTAAATTATAGGCTTGATGTTCTTGTATTGATGTTCTTCTATATAAAAAAGAGTGTACTATCTCATAAATCATTTAATAAAGACTCTTTGGAAAAATTTGACACTGGCTATTTTTCAAATATCTCATATAAAATTTCTTCAAAATTCAAAAAAGGGGTGTTGCAGAGAGCTCAGAATCTCAGCTTTTCAAAACAGTCCTTACATTTGAATTTTGCTCCAATTTTGTATGAGAAAATTGAACTTTTGTGAAGTAGGCTAGTTTTCAGAAAAATGCAAAATCTACAAAAATGTGTTTGTTTCCAAATTTACCATCTGTAGTTTTTTTCGCAATTTTCTAACATAAATATGGTTCAAAATTATAAAAGTAGGAGATGTTTTGATAAGATGAATTTTTTTTACATGTCAAAATACTCCTTACATTTGATTTTTGATCTAGTGTACTAAGAAAAAATTGAACTTATGTGATTATGGTCAGATTTAGGATAATTGTACGTACTTTGTGCAAAATTTTGTTTTTTCAAAATTGACCATCTGAACCTTTTCGTAGTTTTCTCTTACAAAACTGCGTCAAAATTCAAAAGTAAGGGGTGTTTTGAAAAGCTGAGATTCTGAGCTTTCGGAAACACCCCTTACTTTTGAATTTTAAAGGAACTTTGTATGAGATATTTACAAAATATTTCATATTTTTCCGAACAGTCTTCATTACCCTGTTAGGAATGATGCACCAGAGAAAGTGTATGTTCTCAATGATGGATTCTTTCGAAACGTGATGGAAAGTAAATGAATGTTTGTTTTATGTGATTTAAAGCAAAGTTTTAATAATTATGTCGATGTTTGAATTTATAATATGATTAGTTTTACATTCAAGCTTTCTTACATTTTAAAAACTCTAAGAAAAAGCAATTATTAAGGCCTAAATGGGTTTTTGAAATAAGTTGCGTTCGACACGTGACTTATTAGAATCTGGTATTAATGGAAAGTACTGATGATTGAAGAAAAATTTTTTGGTTCAGTAAAATTAGTTTCTTTCTTTAAATAATAAACCCAATGAACATCATTTGAAAATAACAACTCTTAGAATTGTTTTGAAATAAACTGTCAAGTAAGATCTAATTGGTGGAAATTGTATCTAATTTTACCATTTGTTTGAGTACAATATCAGCTTTAATAGACCACAACCAAATCAGGCTTTTTTTTACCGAAAATCTCAAAACTGAGATCCCAGATTTTCCGCAAAACTGAGCAAAAATCTCAAAACCAGGTTTCGCAAAATTTTTAGAATTTTTCATAATTGTACCGTCAACAAAAAGTAATGCAAAAAGCATTTATTTAGTAAAAAACAATGTATTTGAGAAAATTTTGTAAATAATTCGCCCTAAAACCACTTTTTAAGACTATTTTTGAACATTTGACGGAAAGAGAAGAGAAATATCTATAAAAGTAAAACAATTTTTTCTGAAACTGAGAATTTTTTTCAAAACTGATATATATTTTTTGCTAAACTGAGATTTTTTTTCAAAACTGATATTTGAAAATGCCAAAACCACATAATACGAAATTTTTAGGTGTTTAATCGGTCTAAAATGCGTGAAAAAAAGCCTGCAAATATGGGCATAAGCAATTATGTAAGACTTTAAATGGGGAAGTTAGATTACTAATCAAACTTTTAATTTTTATATTCATCTACATATAATATCCCCACAGAATTGTCTAAGTATATTTCTGAAATGATTTTGCTATTTTTAAGATTAAATTCCTAGAAAATGCACGGTTGAATCTCAATTATCGAAATCATGGAAAAGTGGTAATGATATCAATGAAATTATATCTAAAAAGAAAACAACAAAATAAGTAATCATGATAAAGTTACATGGCTATATAAAACCTCGTTGGGACACCTCATATCACGAATATTAAATTTTATATGTCATGGATATATCAGTAGAGAACAGTTGAGAAAAACCCAAAATCATTATTTGTTAGAAACTTTCTGAGATGTTTGCTTAGTAAACCATACAATTCAAACAAAAAATTGATTTTTGGCTGATGACGACGAAAACATTCATTTTACATTCAACGTTTTCTTTATTCCCTCTACCTTACTTCATGTAACGAATCAATTTTGATGAAGTCGAGAACAATGCTGGCTGTAAGATATGTGACACTATTTCATGAAACTTCTAATAAAATTCTGATAGATTTTGTATTGTAAATTTTGATAGCCTAAGCCTAAGACTGAGTAAGTGAGTCAGTGAACTAAAGTGAGCAAGTTGCTTAGTGAGTGAGCCACTAAATGTTTGAGTACACTGTCGCAAAAATATGACATGGCTCACCCACATTTTTGAGTGAACCACGGACACCCATAATAATTTTCCATTGAGCAAGTTTAACATAAATTTTTGCGTCAACTGAACCATATTTTTGCATTGACTGGAATTGATGTAGATAGATTTTCCGTTAATGAACGCAAAATTATTTTGCAACAACTAACGCATTTTCTTTTGCAACAGTGTAAGAGCTTCAACTTCGGTGGCATGATACAGACAAATGTGGGGTTGTATTCATTTCAAATATATATAATCTTTGGGTGAATTTATTTCTACAGCCTAGGAATTTTAAATTTTTGAAATTGATCAAGTAGTTCTCAAGCACCCTATACTGTAAAACTGATTATGTAGGCAAAAAAAGGATTTGAAGGTGTCAGTCTCAAATCTTTCACATTGATAAATCCCTCAAAAATGAAAATTTTTAATTCATAAAGAATTTTTTCTATAAAATAACATTTTTACGTCTAGCTTATGCGCCAAAATGTTATTTTATCCAAAAAAATTCATTATCTTGCAAAAATTTTGAGTTCTAGCCGTTTTTCTTCCCAAACTCATAATCCAGTCTCAAATCTTTTACATTCACCATCAGTTTTACTGCAGCGGATTGTTGAGGTTGATGAGAAACTTAAGTCAGACTGATTTCCAGGAATCATTCAGTCAAATACAAACTAAAAACCTTTTCAGGCTTTTTTTGACAAAATTTTTCGAAAACTGAGAAAAAATCGCAAAACAACGATTTACGAAATTTTTAGATTTTTTAAAGTCGACTTTTTGGGGTAAAATTGCCGTTTTTAATGATATTTTTCTGAAAAATTGTCTAAAAACGGCAATTTTCAAGCAAAATTTTTGAAAAACTCAGCATTTTAGTGAAAAATGATCTGAAATAGCTCAAAAAACGCAAAAACCACGAAATACGAAATTTTCCCCTGTCACACTGTCCAATAATGGGAGTGTTTTTCCTGCAGACCCTATAAAACCCAATTTTTCAAATGCTCTCTTCTGGTTGAAGCATTAATTTTGAAGAAAAATTAGTTTTCAGGGTAATTTTCAGCCCATATCCTACTATCTCGACCAATTTTTTGACAAAGAAACTTTCATTTTTTCTGAGAAATTGTATTTTTCAACAAAAGCAGTAAAAAAGTGCCTATGTTTCCTTTCTTAAAACTGGTCCATTATTATGAACCAAAATAGTAATAATTTTTGAGCCTCCTATTTCGAGATTACAATGATAATTGAAAGATGTCTGAACATAGTATGGTAAAGGAGCTAGAGGTCCAATTCTGGGGGAAAATATTTTTTCGCTAAAACTGAAAAACCTAAATTTTAAGAAAAGTATCCATAAAAAAGTTTTGAAACAAGATTTTTCCTAACGCCTCCAAAATTCTACTTCACATATATTTGAATGTAAAAATTCTATTTCTACAATTTTTAGCTATTGCAGATTGATTCAGGGAAACCCAAATCAGGCTTTTTATTTGACACGTTTCTAGTTTATTAAAACAGCTAGAAATTTCGTAAATCGCAGTTTTGGAATTTTATGAGCTCAGTTTTGGAAAAAATTTCTCAGTTTTGGAAAAAATTTGGAAGATTTTCATAAAATTTCCTCAGTTTCTTGAAAAATTGGCTTCAAAATCCATAAATTAATTGTAAATTTATGAAAATTTCCCCAAAAATAACGATATTTGAACAAAATGTTCCATGTTTGTCGCTTTCTGCACCAAAATGAAAACTGTTTATCATATAGAAATTTCGTAAACCTCAGTTTTGCGATTTTTTCTCAGTTTCGCTAAAAATTTCCGCTCAGTTTTAGTAAAAATTTTGTCAAAAAAGCCTGATAATGAATACTTCAAAAGGAATACCAATTCTTTAAATAAATATCTTTAAAAATCAAACTTTTTGATATCATATAATACAGAAGATTTTGTGTTCAAAGCCCTATCTGCGTTCCAAAGCTTTACAGACATAGAGTTAGAAACCTTTTTTTGGTTATAATTTTATATTTAGTGATAAAATAAAGTAATAAAAATTGGTAATTTTTTAACCATTCTTGAAACGCTACTTATTTGTTAACCTTTGAAATTTATCACAAGACTTTTTATTTACAAATAATCAATCAAGCACTTTGTTTTTCTTTGCTTCACATCCAGTTTGTTGAAATTCTTCTTTTTTTGGGTCAAGAAGAATTCTCAGACAAATCAATTTATCTAGTTCACTGAATTTTGTCTTTCATGTTAGCAGTTTCTTTTCTTTCACTTTCTGATCTTCTTTACGAGGCTTTCTTAAACGCCATTGAGGATCATATGTAACACTTATTTTGCAACTTTGTCAAGATGTGTTTGTCAAAATTGACAAAATTTAAGAAAAACGAACTTTTGAAGCATGGCTCCTTTTATTTGGTAATTTTACGCAAAATTTCTTCGAAGTATTCATAATACTCTAAAGTGAGGGTATAGAATGCTAATTATTTTGTCAATTTCTCAATACTTTTGAAATTGCGAGGTTTTTTTGGAAATTTGACTTTACAAGGGAAAAGAACAACACTTTTCTTCAGTGTTTTTAAATATTTTTTCGAGATTTTGTCAAACATTTTTGTCAAAAAAGACCAGCTTATTTTTGCATGTGAAGCATGTGAGAAAATAGGATCATTGCAGATTGAAATGAATTGCAAAAAACGTCTTGCTTTTCCAAACGTAGACAGTGAATTGAACTTGAAGGAAGGAAAGAGGATTGAGATGTATAGATGTGGAAGGAAGTACACTGTTGTAAAAATACGACATTGCTCACCCAAAATTTTGGGTGAGCATGTGGTGCCCATATAAATTGGTCTACTGATGCATATTTTGTTTTGAGTTAGTCATGGATACCGTAATGATTTTTCATTGAGCTTGCTTAACGCAAATTATTGCGTCAACTGACCCATATTTTTGCATTGATTGGAATTGACCCAAAAATATTTTCCATTAATGAATACAAATTTCTTTTGCAACAACCAACGCATTTTCTTTTGCAACAGTGTAACTGAAAAACTAGGTAAACTGCTTAAAAATCGCCCATTGACATTTTACACCAACACTGTTGTGAAAGAATATGGGTTCAGAATGGTTCAAACCAATAACCAGGCTTATTTCAATTTCAAATGACCAGGCTTTTTTCGATTTCAAATCTCCGTTTTGAAAAAATTTCCTGAGTTTTGGAAAATCATTTCTGAGTTTTGGAAAAATTTCTTAATTTGAGAAAAAAGTTCTCATTTTTCCAAAATTTCCCGTATTTTTACCACCTTTTCACTTCAAAATGGCCTTAAAATAGCAATTTCATGGCAACATATTTGAACATTTTCTAAAAATACATTGTTATATCAGGCTTTTTTTTGGCAGTAGAAATTTGGAAACTGAGCGACAATTTTCCATGAAACTGAGAAAAATTTGTGAAACTGAGAAAT
>JAOWAT010071782.1:0-11051 GCA_028571025.1 Longipedia americana | reverse complement strand
ACAGCTATTTTATTAAGCAAAAATGTCCAAAATAAGCCTTAAAATATGCTTAGATTATGCTTATTTTTTCGAAAAAAACGAAGCCTTTATGCTTATAAAATGTATGCTTATAAAAAAAGAGTGTATACATTCAGATTCCTTTAGAATTTTTGATTTTTCAAATGGGTCCCCTCTATGGGAGAAGGTCAGTTAAATAGTCAAAGAAAAAAAATTCACCACGGAAATCCGCTGGAGTGCCTCATAATTATTTAACTAACTTTTCCATCGTTTGCTCAATCTATTTTGAAATGGAGAGGGAAACTTTTTAAACCGTAAAAATTTAGGAAAGACTAAAAGGTGTACCGTTGTCATTAAGTGTTTCATGTTTAGTTTTGTCAAAAACAATTTTCAAAATTACCAAATTTACCGTCTATTGCAGGAGAATGAATTTGAGCCAGTTGACAACTGCATCACCTCCGTTTTGGGTCAAGACATTGAATTAACCGATGAATTCAAACAGAACTACGAAAAATGGTTGCAGCGAGAAGTCTACAATATTGAAATCAAATGGGAACTGGTACTCGACTCTAATCTTTTACAATAAAGACGCAAACCGTTGTTAATTACTGATGATATTATTTTTGTCACGTTTATTTATGAAATGCAGAACATTAAGAATTTAGAGTGCTCATTTGATTTTATATTTAAGGTTATACTACTCCGTCCCAACAATATTGGCCGGACCCTATCAAAATTCCATTCATTATTTCCTCTGGTTTTATTTATACAACAGATAGCACTTGAAATGAATTGATTTTGGACTCCATCTGATTCCACGATAGAACTAAGGGAACTTTTAAAAACTAGACATTCTCTAGTTTCTTGAAAAATCTTAATATTTTCAATATCAAACTCAAAGTTAGAGAAAACTAAATGAAAATAGCTTATTATGCCACAGTTCTCTGGAACACCCGTTCAGGACTACAAAATTCACCAGCTCCAATTCCAACTGATTTGAAATTTTGATGTCATCAGAAAACCAACACACTTTGTTTGAAACAATTCTGTCGAGTCCTTTTTGAGAAATTTCATTTTTTTAAATTTTCCTTTAGAATGCCTTCTATTTGGCTGTGATAAATAGGGGGATTCTAAAGGAAAATACTAAAATTTAAAATTCTCAAAAAGGACTCAACAGAATTGTTTCAAACAAAATGTGTTATTATGATGATATCTAAATTTCAAATCAGTTGAAATCGGAGCTGGTGAATTTTGGGATCCTGAACGGTCATTCCAGAGAACTGTGAATATATGAATACCCGTTTATTACACTCCTGTAAATATTTGGAGTTTTTGGGTGACTACACTCATTTTTACAAGAATACCAGCAAGAAAAGAAAAGATTTGATAAAACTTTTCTTTCTTTTAGGTAATGAGATGCTCATATTGCATACTTAAAGAAGTCCCATAGAATTAAGAAAGTCAATGATATTAAAAGACAATTCTGATAAAATGAGTGTATTGCTGCCAATAGGTTTTGTTTTTGTCAGAAATAGATCAAACTCTTGAATCTTTCTTCTGATCTGCGGCAAAAGCCAATTTAAAAGATGATAGATAAAACATTTCAGGGCTGAATTTGGCCAAATTGATTAATTTGACAGTTAATCAAAATGGAGTATCATCCATTCTCAATGTTTTCTTTGTCTTGGTTTCTACAGTAGCAGGCTTTTTTTTTGACAAAATTTTCCCGGAACTGAGCGTCAAATTTTCGCGAAACTGAGCAAAATATCGTGTAACTGAGAAATACGAAATTTTTAGGTGAAACAAAATTTTGCCCCATTTAAAAATAAACGTGTTTTTAAAGGGTAAAATGCCATTTTGGTCAATAATTCTTAGTTTTATGCTGTTTTTGAGGTTAAAATTCATGATTTTGAAGCAATTTGGATGTAACTATAAAGAAACGCGAAAGAAAATTTCTGAAAAACTCAAAATTTTTCCAGAAACTGAGCAACATTTTTGCTGAAACTGAGCCCAAAATCGTGAAACTGAGCCCAAAAATCGTGAAACTGAGCCAATATTTTGCCGAAACTGCGAAATACGAAATTTTTAGGTCCTTTAACCATTCTAAAATGCACCAAAAAAGTCTGCAGGAATGACTTTTTTTAGAAATGACCCTCCACCCAAGTTGACCCGTGGGACCCATAGGGGTACGGGTAATATTCTTTAGCAAAATTGACTTTTCTGTGAAAATTTAGGAAATATAAGCAAAAAGAAAAAATTTCAAAATTCTCAAATTTTTGACCCGCGGGCACTGTCAGCCTCCGCGGACCGCGCGTGGAAGGTCAAAAACGTTACCTAAATATTGCAAAGAACCTATATACAAAATTTTAGGACGATTTTTAACTTTGGAGAAGGAGAAGGAGAAGAAGGAGTCAAAAAAGAAGATCTCTGATGAGGCTTCGCCTCGTAAAAACTGAGGGCATTTGTGAAACCAGCATAAATAGATCATTAATTTAATCTACATTACGACTTAATTTGTGACACCATGACCCACCCTATTTATATCAATTCAGGAGTAGAGAAAACTAGAGATGTCTGCATTATGAATGCACAATAATAACGTCCAAAAGGAAAGATTTCTATTGTTTCTCTAAAATAGAAACAAAAGGAATCTAGACATGAATGCAAATGGTGCATAACTTAAGATTGTCCTTGTCATTTGTTTAGGTTCCAGGTTCTAGAATATTTACATGCAAGTTACATTGTTCTAGGCCAGTGGTGCTCAACCTTTTTCTTTCGCAGGCCAAATTTGGCCTTCAAGAAACCCTCAAGAGTCGCAACATGAATTTATATCACTCCCCCCCCCATATGAATGTTTTGATAAATTTTCAACAATACAAAATTTCAATGAATATGAATGAAGATATTTATGAAAAATTAGCTCTAATTTTCAAAAAGAAACAGTTAATGAGGCTTTTCATGATAATATTCTTAAAATATTTTGTGCAGAATTTTCCAACAACTGTGTGAAAAACAAAAAAAAATACAAAATACAAAAATCAAGACATTGAAATTCCAATTTTGGTTACAAAATTTTTGTTTTTCTAATTTTCTCTAAAAGTATCATATAAGGCCAGATTTCAGACAAAAATAAGAGGAATTTTTCAAAACCTGAGCAAAATTTTCTTCATAATTGAGAAAATTTTCAAAAACTGGGCTACAAAAATTTACCCACCTTTTGTTTGGTTTAAAAAGGGTCAAACGAACCTACTAATCTATACAAATAAAGCGGAATGTTTGTATGTTTGTCTGTCTGTCTGTTTGTCTGTCGGTTCCTTATGCATTCGGAGACCGTTGGACCAATTTGGATGAAACTTGGTGGATGAACCCCTGATGGCCGGGAGAAGGATTTAGACCGGAAGTGCTCAAAAATTGCTCAAAAATTGCATATTTTGACCCCTGAGACCTCAAAAATCACTTCTATGATGTTTTTTGGACTGGAAGTAAATTTTTTGGACCGGAAGTGAAACGGGAAGTGCTCAAAAATGGCATATTTTGGCCCTTAAGACCTCAAAAATCAATTTTATGATGTTTTTGGGACTGTAAGTGAAATTTTGGACCGGAAGTAAAACTAGAAGTGCTTAAAATTGCATATCTTTGCCCCTGGGACCTCAAAAATCACTTATATGATGGTTTTTGGGACTGAAGTGAAGGTTATAGACTGGAAGAAAAAACGGAAGTGCTCAAAAATGGCTTATTTTGACACCTTGGACCTAGAAAATCACTTCTATGATGTTTTTTGGACCCAAAATAATTTTTTACACTAGAAATAAATCCTGAAGTGCTGAAAAATGTCACATTTTGGCCCCTGGGACCTCAAAAATCACTTCTAAGATTTTTTTGGACCAGAATTGAAATTTTAGACAAGTCATAAAACAGGAAGTGCTCCAAAATTGTATACTTTGGCATTTGGGACCTCACCACAATTGTAATGGGAGCGAGGGCTCTGCCCGAGCTCACAAGATATACAATTGTACCAGGAGCAAGGGCTCTGCCCGAGTTCGCAATATATACAATTGTACCTGGAGCGAGGGCTCTGCCCGAGCTCACAACATAAGATTACAAAATATGCCAAGGTTTCTAATCCCGGGCAACGCCGGGTACTTCTGCTAGTCATTAATAATTTAGATTTTCATCTAGAAGAATTTACTTTTGGAATGAAAATTCAGTGTGTGCCAAATCCCGGTTATGGGTCTGGAAAGTTGAGAAGAAAATTTTCAATTTTGTCAAAAAGTGGCATAATTCCATAGTGGCATTCCAAATTTTGGTAATAATTTGATAACTCATTCATTGTCCAGGCATGTTTACAATAACATGAAATAATAAACCATATTAAGAACCAATAACTTCAACAAAATTTGAAGAAAATTAGCAGTGGTGAGATCCGTCCTTGTTTTGTAACATTTAAGTTGCTCTAGCTTCTTCAATTTTTGAGATAGAGTGTTTTAAACCTTCCCCATTCATTTTCTAGCGCCAAAACTGACTCCAAATGGCATTCAGTCATATTTAGAACCGACTGGTTCAGTGTGAAAAATAAAATCCGGAAGTTTTTTGTCCTTATAATACGACAGAGTTAAAAGGGGTAGAAGGAGATTGCCAGTAACCTTTTTGGTGTCAATTTAATTTTGAATTGCCATTTTAGCCTCCCACAAAATCTGTCTGCCTAAGCTATATTGTATTACACTTACACATTGAAGTATTTTCTTTCTCATGGCAAAGCTGTTGTTTCCCACTGAATTCAAATAGGAAAATCTGTTTTGTTGTGAGACAAGAAAGACATCAATGGCCCCCACTTGTAGCAACAGCAAAGAAAGGAAGAGAAATATTCTTGAACCAAAAACATTACCCTTCAGCATTATTATTTTACAGATTTCTTTTAGAAATTACTAATAAGTTGGACAAATAACAAAATTTCTAGCTTTCACTTTTACTTGATTGTCAATTAAGTAAATTTAAGAATTGTTCAAAGATTTAGTTTTCTTGTTTGAAAATATAAATTTGGATGCCAAAAACGTTACCTTGGCTTTTTCTTTCTTATAAGTCTTAATGTTGCTGTGAATAATGGTGTTTCAACCTATAATAGAGATTCAAACGAGATTAGAGGTTAATCTCGTTCAAACACCATTAACGATAATAGAGATTAAACGAGAATAGCAATTTTTCAAGTTTTTAAATTTTTTGAAAAGTGCTCAAAACCTTCCAATTTTTGAAAATATGAAATAAAAATTTTTTGACCACCCCGTAGGATGGGTCAATTTTTCAATGTTTTTGAAAAATGTTCAAAATGCTCCAAATTTTAAAAACATGAAATAAAATTTTTTTGAAACCCCACGGTGGATTAGACAATCTCTATTTTCGTTTGAACCACTAATAGTGTTTGAACTCTAATGGAGATTCAAACACTAATAGAGATTCAAACACTAATAAAGATTCAAACGCTAATAGAGATTCAAACACTATATATAGTCCCGAACTGAGCTAAAGTCATTTCATAATGGCGTTTCCATTCGGTAGAATGCACCAACGCAGTTTAATAAGGGTTAAAAGCAGCATGTAACGTGAATATCACAGAAGAAGTGTTCATTTTTGGCATTACTTTCATTCACGAAATGCTAACCAACAAGTTCCGAAACCCTTTAACACTTTATTCAAGAAAATGAAAGTTTCTATTTGTACCAACTATATTTTGGGGGATAAACTTGAATTCTGGGTCTGTTCTATATGTACTTCCTCTGCACAGAGATATTTTAAGGCGCAAGAATCAAGAAAAGCCCTAAATTTGAGTTGATCCTAGGGCTAAAAAATGACTAAAAATCAATTTTTTCATAAATTAATCTTGTCATGTCACAATTTTTAACTTGAAAAATATTTAACTTTTCGTGTAATTTGGACTTCAGACTTTTTTCACAAATTCATAAAAATAGAGGAAATTTATGATATGTAAGCTACTAAAGAGAGATATGAAAGTGTTATATAATTATTAATGAATTAAAGATAATTGATTATGACTAAAATGTTTGCTCTGAGCACTGTGGAAAATCTAAATATTATTATAAAAGTTATATTTCAAAAAGGGCTCAACCAATTTCCATAAAATTTTGCTGGAAATTTATTGAGTGTATATGGACATTACAAAATCGTTGGAATTAGCTCTGGCAGAGGTTGGATACCTTTGTGCATAATTTTGGCCAACTGTGCTTGTAAGGAAAAATCCCCAAAAAATAATTCCAGATTTGAATTCAATGCAAAAAAATCTATAAAATGAGCACTAGTTGGAAGCAAAGATTTTTAAAAATTATTTGAAATGGCCTAATTTCATAAAATGATGATTTCTAAACACTCTTAAAACCCAGTATTTTAAGACTCTTACTAAATCATCTCTCATGGACAAGAAAAGTGCCCATTTTCTACAACTTGTAGAAAGACAGGGCTATATAACTCTGAGGACCTTTTGGAAGAATATTTTAGAAAGAAGTATTTTTGCAGGAATCTCTAAAAGTCAAAATGTTTTTTGTTACGACAAGTTTCAACCAAAAATTTCCTCACAAAACTGACACCATTGGAAGAAAAGTCAAGATTTTGACCTGATTTATTTTGCAATAACTTTCAAATATACACATGAATAAAATCAAGACGTTTGAAGGGCCTGTTATTAGTGATTTTCTGCAATTCTATGAACTCAAAGTTATCATGGACATCTAGAACCCTCAACCCATTCCTAGCAGGGTTAATTACCTGTATTGTGGGCCAATTGCATCAAGTATCATTTTGGATTAATCACCAAAACAAAAATGGTCACTATGGAAATATATTAGGAAAAGGCATGAATCAAAAGCTCTAGATTTGCTTTGATCTGTACATGTATGCATTTAATAAAGTTTATAGAAAATGGTGGACCAGGATAGTGTACAAAATATAAATGAATCCTATTCATTTCTATGGATCATAGTGTATTTCTTTCTATGGACATTGCATTCTTTACTACATTTCCTCATGATCAAATACTACACAAGGAAACCTTTAGGCTTTCAAACTCTTTATGACTCAGTCCAGTGTGACTTTTTGATTTCTATTAACTTTTTGATTTGTACATCCACCTTAACTGTAGTTATAGTACAAATGTTTGGAAAACATGATACAGATATTGCTTCTATATTCTCTATGATAAGGCAAGTATGAAATTGATAACAGTCATGTTGGGCAGCACACTTAAGGGATTGTTACAGAACCTGATCAAACCCAACCATTGCAATTAATTAAGTTCTTTCTCTTCACTGTGTCAATGACTCTTTTACTGCATATATTTTACATTGCCAATTGAGCCTTCATCTATATGTCTAGAATTATGAGTGCACTTTTTTAAATAGTTTTGTCCTCAGAAGAGCACAAACGTTCAAACTACTTGACAGATGCAATATGTTAAGTGAAATATATTAATGTATAAGGAGGAAATTTGAATTAAAATCTAAAAAATAAAGCACAATGTCTGTCTGTATATCTGTTCCTTAGGCATTCGGAGTCCATTGGACCAATTTTCATGAAACTTGATTTGTGAGAGAAAAGGAAGAAAAGCCACTCTTCAATGCAACATGCAAAGGAGATAAAGGCAAATGAATGAGCAAAAATGCAGGTTGTATGTAGTAAATCCAAATTTTGTTTCATAAATATCGCACATTTGGTACATTTTTGGATAAAATTCTTACTTAAAAAAGTATAAAACAAATCCTCCTGTATCAGGAATATTTGCAGGTGAAAAATACTGAAAAATTTGAAATCGGCTAGTTCCTTCTGGGGCCTCACATATGAAGAACCATGATGGTCCTGGAAATCTTTTATACTGCAAGTATGACATCTCAGAGACAAACAAACAAACCGCAATATAATTGCTTGTTTGTATATAGGCAACTTTAAAGTTCTCCATGGTTTGCTTGTCATTCAGGAATTTTTTGTCATAAAACCCAATAAAACTTGTTCATTTATATTTCTATTGATTCCCAGGCAACAATGGGCAGGTTTGCTACTTTAATTTTTTTTAGTTATTAAATGCATCATCTCCACAAAATATATTAAAGCCAAAAACTTAGATTTAAACAATTATTAGAGTCATGAGTACCCAATATATGATGATGATCTTGATATATGTGACTTAAATACAAAAAACCAGCCATATACTAGTAGTCCAACTCAAAATTTTGTGTATGTTTTGAAAATGAATTTTAAATTAAAAATATTCTGGGAAAATGCAACACTTTCATTTTAAAATTTTAAAATTTGTCTCTATCTCATGCCTCTATGGCTCCCTATTGCTTTATTTTTTTTATTAAAAAAAATATGAATTTGGAACATTTATTTCTTCGAAATTTTATGCTTTTTCTGAAGATATTAACAATGAAATCAAATTTTCAAATAATTTGGTGAAAAATGGATTTTTCTGAAGAAAACCTTCCAAATTTTGCTTCATGGCTGGTTTTATGAAATCTTTCCATACATATAGACAGGCTTTATTTTTGGCAGTTTTTAGACCCTTAAAACTGGTAAAAATTTTGTATATCTGTTTTTTTATTTTTGAGTCTCAGTATCAGGAAAATTTTGTCTCAGTTTTTCCCAAATTTAGTCTCAGTTTCTTAAAAAATGATCAAAAATTAAGATTTTATGTCTAAATTAAGCATGAATTAATCTAAAATGCTCATATTTGCATCTAAACTCATCAATTCACCATTGTTAGGTTCTTTTCCAGGGCAAGAAATTTTCAAAAATAGAGACTTTTAGGATATGAACAAAAGTCATGCATATAAAAATTTTATATTTCTCAGTTTCATGACTTATTCTCAGTTTTGTGAAGATTCATCGCTCAGTTTTGGGATTTTCACTGCAAATACATCCTGATAGAGTATGTTCCTTTGAGTATTTCCCTCAGGAAGCACTAATTGATAATAAATATCATCTTTTGATTAATAATATCAATGGTTTATCATCAATTAGTTTCTCATGATGGCTGTACTCAAAGAGATATACTCCTATTCTCATCAGTACTGTTTATTGATACAAAGAGCTGCCGTTATTATATACATATAACAAGAGGAATTTGAGTTTTACCCCACCTGGCGGCCGAGAGTATGCAAAACCCATTCCAACTCCACACTCGGAGGGCAAAATTAGAAGGACAGCTACCCTTTAAAATGATCCATTTGATCCCATCTTTCAATATGATGCTCATGAACATGTAAAAATGACTTTCCTAAAGTTTCATTACAACTCCCCATCTAATTTTGAAGGTACAGGTTGTGATTTTCATTTACTTCATAAGCCAACTTTTCCCGCCAGGGTTCTGATCTGTCACCCGAATCTAGAGCTTTGCTCATTATGTCTATGATTGATAACTAGATTCTAATGAGTCACGTTTTGAACACAAAAAATCAAAAAGTTCAAATTTTCCATAAAATTTTGTTTATTTTGGCTTCAAAAGTTTTTCTGGTTTGAAAGTATGACCAAATATAAAATCTTAAACAGTTTGACAAATAAACTTCTTGATTTTTACGAGGCGAAGCCTCGTCAGAGACTGTCTTTTTTTGTCTCCTTCTCCTTCTCCAAAATCAAAAAATATTTAATAACTTCGTCAATTTTGAAGATATCATCCCTAAATTTTGTATGTAAGTTCCTTAGGAAATTTTGGATTTTTTCCTGTGGCCCGTGGGTCCCGTGGCCCGCGGGTCAACTTGGGGGGTTCATTTCTCAAAATTTTTGAAATATGCTCATAATTTTCAAATTTTGGTAAAAATCAACTTCTCAAAATTTTTTCAATTTTTTACCCGCGGCCCGCACTGGCAGGCGGGTCACAGCGGGGGGGGGGCAATTTTGAAAATTATTTAAAATTGTTTGATTTTTTGAAAAATAAACTTTTTCAAAAATTTTTGAATAAAATTTTATCCGCGGCCCGCACTTGCCCGCGGTTCGCGCCTGAAGGTCAATTTTCAAAATGTTCTCAAAATTGTTTAATTTTAGGAAAAGTAAACTTTAAAATATTGAAAATTTCTTGATTCAGTGGTCTTGTCCTAAACTCTGTTCGTCCAATCTAGTCCTGAAATTGGCAAACATCCAATATTTTCAAAATTCTATTCTTAGAAATTCTTCATATTTAATTTCCCCCTTCGCCTCGTCCAGGACGCTGTTCGTCCTTGTTTTACTCTCAATAGCCAAAAAGTGTTTACTTATTTTTCGTCACGTTTTGAACAAATTTTGACCTCTCTTGGTAAAATTGAGATTGCTCAAAAAGTATTCATCCAATTGAAAAACTACGCATACCCTTGGAAAGCTTAATATCTAAGCTAAATTTTTATATCTTAAGCTTATCCGTGCTAATTATTTGTATGGCTAGTTATGAAAGCAAATATCAACCCTTCTTTTGTCACTTTTTACTACATAAAAGGACACATTCTTAGAATCACGGTATTACTATATAGTATTGATGAGATTATATTTGTGTCTCTCTTTGTAGAGGTGCTTCTCTTCTAATATTTTCCGTGTACTTTGGTGCTACTTCAATCATCAGATACATTTGTATTCATCACAACACAATTTTAGAAGACATCAGTGATACGACTGTTTTACTTTTCCTTCGACTGATGATCATAGGGTCGTCATGCATTCTCATATTATATTACTACTTTGTCCATGATGTTCTACTTGATGCTGCTGTCTATGAATACATTACTGGAATTAAAAATTACACCATCAATGTCAAAGTTGGGCGTACTATTTTTGGATCAATACTGGGCCTGGGAGTTATCTTTACCATTCTTCTTCAATTTGAAATTGAATATAAAAAAATTAGAGCGGACAATCAAAATCCTATGCTGTTCAGAGGAAATGAAAGTGAAGGTTAGACATGATAAATATGTGCCAATGGTTCATCACACCGTGTCAGGAGTCGGAAAAAGTAAAAAAAAATCTCCGGACAATCCGATGGTTCCGGAGGACTGGTATGACCTTCAGAATGATGGGAATATGCTTGATTT
>JAOWAT010071671.1:0-11053 GCA_028571025.1 Longipedia americana | reverse complement strand
AATTTATTAGAATATCTCATTTTTTCTATATGTCTTGCTACTAACAATTCTTACACCTGGCAAGTTTTTTTCTTTTTCCTAACTTTTTCCTATATCAATTCAATTATAAATGAATAATGAAGATTATGAGGTAGAAAAATACATTCTTTTTATAGAAGAGCTTAGGATCGACTTATAGAAAAAATGATTAATATTTTTTGAAATAATTGAGTAAAGAATACTGTACATCGATAAATTCTGGAGTAAAAGAATTTAAGTCATAAGGACAAAACCAAAACTAAAACCCAACACTAGCAATTATTTGAGGCGAATAACAGTTTACTATATATGAAAGCAATTATGCCTCTTTTTCGAAAAAAAATGATACCTATTTTTAAAAAATTGTTTCAAGGGGATAGTTTAAATATGGTGTCATCCTGATGTAAAAAGGTAGGACAGAAGCGAAGGTAATAGCTTGATATTTTTAATTAGGGCAGCAATTTTATTAATCTAATTTAAGTGACGGAATATTTCCCATTTTTTTGTATAATAATTCACTTTATCTATGCTCGTAAATGATAGAGCCTAAAAGAAAAGTGTCATTGTGCTCCTCAAAGCTTCATACATCGGAGCTACCCGTGCAGTATTGGGCTTGCCATTTGAGCATCCTTTTGATGCAATCAAAACCAATATGCAATCGTTTTCGAAATCAGCAAAGCCAACTATCTTCGAAATTTACTCTAACAAGGGCATAGCAGGGTTCTACAGTGGCTTTTTTATCAACACGATACGTGTGATGTCGAAGCAAGTATATCGTTGGCCATTAATGATCGGGATCACCACATTCTACAGGGATGCTTTTGGAATGAATTAGCTGAAAAGTTCAACAATTACGGGATTTACTCTTGCAATGATTTAATCTGGGATCATCTGCCCTTTTTAAAGACTCAAAACCTGGCTAATGACTACAAAGAAGAAATCAAGCATCAGAAGTTTTTTGAGAACCAGTGAAATTAAACATCTTTTTCAGGGTTTCTCACCTGTTTTCATAAAGCAGACAGTATCATGGGTCAGTTTTTTGACCTCAACGTCTTTTTTTACACAAAAGGCAAAAAAATTGTATTAAGTGGACAGATTAACTGAGTATCAGATTTTTTTGGTCAGCGTTATGGTCTCTCTGGTGAATACTGGATTTGTAATGCCGATAGACTATGTAAAAACGCAGTTTCAAAAAGCAGATAGCGCAAGGAACAATACAATTAAGGAAATTGTGAAGAGAAGGTACTTAAATACAGGAATAAAGGGATTTTACATCGGATGGCAGATAAAACTCATTCAATATACGATAAACTCAATGTTTACCGTTGGAATATTTGAGAGGCTTATCAATGATTACAGAAAAACAAACTGACATGAAGTGAATTTTTGATTCCATTCTCATTATATTCATGAGCATTTAATTTTTATTAATAAACACTCTTATATTTAACAGCTCTTGCAAATTATTGTCTTGTGAATATTATTGTAAGGAATTCTTAGAAGATGGGCCATCTCTCCCCATTTTTATGGAGTGTTTTTTAGATTATTTTCATAAGAGATATGAAAAATTCCCCCCTTTGTGAACCAATAGGATATTTCAAGGTAGTGAAACATATGAATAACTCATGTATGTTGGATTGTAATTTTTTTCTTGATGAGATGGACGTTTCTTAACCTTCAAATGTCCGGGTTCTTCTCTTGATAGTCTGATTGCTGAGTCTGGTTTTAAGCTTATTTTTCTCAGAAAACATGACACCAGTGATAAAATTGTAACACCTTTAATTTCATTGGAAATAAGTTGGTAAACTTACCAATGTCGTACGACTTGATCTAAAAAACCTCGGTTTTTGATGGTATCAAGGGTTTATTTTACCTCAAAATTGAGGGCAGAGAGGGGCATAAATGTTTTTCTCCCCATTTCTTTTGATAACACGAATATTTGCACTAAATCTAACTTTGCCTAATAGAATTAGAGTTAAATCCAGTTTGCAGGAGAATATAAGACCTTTAAAAAAGGTAACATTATCCTAACTTCCTTTATCCACAACTTAAGGAAGAAAAAATCCGATATCCTCGAAAAAATATAAAAAAATAACGAAAAATGCTGCACGGAACTCATCAACGATGTGGACTGGGCTAATTACAAAAAAAAGGGAGAATATGGGAGAAGAATTCGTTTGAATTGGTTATGATTTCGAGATTTAAAAGTTATATAAATGATCAGAACAACATCAAAAAATAAAACTTCCTCCAATTATATATTCATATGACTTCATTGTTAATTTAGATGGAACGGATGAGCAGAATTTATAAGATCTCCGGGACTGAAGCTGTCAGTTTTAACTTAATATGCACGGGTGGTTTTACGTATAATATTTTATTTGCGTTACTACATCAATCTCAGTACTCACAGAACATCGTATGTCAAGACAGAAACATTACAAACAGTGGACCGAAGAGGTATTTTTTATCATCACTCAGGAAGATAATGCCATTGATAAACTTGTCAATATATATGGAACCAAACAATGGACTTCTATTGCACAAGAAATGCATAAGAGGTATGACTTCAAGTCCAGAACTGGAAAACAGTGTCGGGAAAGGTACCTTCATATGGTTATTTCAGATGGCACAATCATCTCGACCCTTCCATCAACAGATCCGACTGGACCAAATAAGAAGAAAAAGTTATGTTCTAAGAACATCGCAAACATGGTAACAAGTGGACAGTGATTGCCTTGAGTTTACCTGGAAGGTATAACATTTATTCCAATTTAGAAATGATAATGCTATTAAAAATCATTTTTACTCCACGGTCCGAAGAAGCATTCGTCGGATAAGCAAGATCCTGGGGAGTAAAAACAGTACCACTCAGATGAGGAGTATCAAGCCGTCAACTCTTTCAAAAATATTTTCAATTGTGACTGGAAACGACAACTAATTCTCAACTGACCCTATTATAAGTAAATCTTTTATTAAAATTTGAAGATTCCTAAAGTCATTAAAACAGATTTTTACCATTTCAGGACAATCAGCCAGCTGCTAAATTACAGACTTATCTAAGAGAACATTGTTAAGATCTGGCGGAAAATATCATGGAATTTTCCAATTATAAACCAACGAAAAAAAATTCTTCGATTTTAAAAAAGAAATCTAGAAGAGGTAAACCTAAAAAATAATTGGAAAGTGATGAAAGTCCTTTGTAGGTATCGGACTAATCGGAGGATTAGGGTTTATCGAATTTCAAAGGAGTGATCCAAAAAATCATCATTATCAAGTATGCTGTTCCCTATATTGTTAGTTCTCTCTATGAAAAGGCTAGAATCATTGATAAGAGGAAGCGAAGGGAGTATTTGCAAAGTAGAGGAAAAGATTTTGAAGAAGATTCATAAGATTAGGATGTTAATAATTTTGATATGTTTGAGCCTGATAACACCAAAACCCCGGTGCCCAAAGTTTAGGCCGAACCTAACTCCTCAGAGTAGATGGATTAAGAAATAATATCTGAGGAGGTGATCACAATGCCCAAATAAACTATGAGAAGCAGAAGACAGATTAAAATCCCAGTTCTCTATGAGCCCGCTGCACTTAAAGAAAGGAAACCCAAATAAAAGTGCGAAAGTTCAGATTCCTTCATTCGTAAATTCACACCTGGAAACGAGAGTGTCAACCTTTCCAGCATTCCTAGCTAGTACAAATTCGAAGAATCTCCTGCAAAGAGTATAATCCGCGAAAACCGAATTATCCAAGAAACACCAATGAAAAATCTTGACTAAAACCCGTAGCTGAATATCCAATTCAATCAATAAATGCCTGGAGACTAGAACTATCCGGCTCATTATCAATCTTTTGTAATATCCTAGCTTCCGGAATTGGTGAGTTCTCTTCCTGAGATTAATATCAGAACACCTACGGATTAGATGATGATAAATGATTATATCAGTCCTCGTTTCTTCTTTTCACCCAGGATTTTCTAGCCAACACCTACCACCAACAAGTCTGTAATGTGGGAGAAGGGCTCTTTTTCTGCCCCGGGAACCATCGCTGGGTTGAATAATGATGATCTGGACAATGTTATTTTTTCTTTGAAAGGGCAGATGGAAAACAATATAGAGGGGATGTAAAGGATCAGGTCTTCGTCACAGCTGGCACCAAGTCCTCAGTCCAATTTCAAACCTTACTTCTGATATTTTTGATTATTACTTTCAATCAATAATCTTTCACTATCATACCTAACTAAATAATAAGTTTTTGTAAATGGAGGCGAAAGGCGAACACAAGGCAGTTATCAAACAATACCCCAATCATAAGCTGATAATTACCCGATAAGGTGGAGGCATGAAAATTAGGATAAAATATGAGCTTACCCACGAGATATACTAGGCTCTTTACACTAATGAGAATCTTGTTGAAAGTGCAAAGGCCATTTTTGATGATGTTGAGTATACTTACAGCTATATTGTGGACTGCATAGATAACCCTTAAAAGGTCTCGATTAATGAAGAATTCAGTCTTTGTGTAAACTATATCGTGATGGCGGGGACAAACCAAAAGATTAAAAAGATAGTGTTTACCACGAACAGAGTTGAAGAAGGGGATTAGAGAATGATTTAAAGACAAGAGTACTTGAGCAAAATAAAGGAGTTGAAACAAGAAAACGATATTCTTAAGATGAAGATCTAGAGTCTTGAGCAATCCCTACAATAACTAAAGGATAGAGATGCGTTTCAATTAAGATAAACCTAAAATATTAAGGAATATCTTGCTGAGCAGTAATCTCATTCTGAGATGCTCAAAAATTAGTTGAAAAAGAAGGAAAAGGCGATGCTTAACTGCATGCGAACGATTTAAGAACTACAAAAATAATTATAGGTTTTGAGAGCATAGAAATAATAGCTCGAGTAGAAATATGGCAAGAAAAACTAGAAGGAAGTTATTTGGGAGAAAAAAAATTGTAACAGTGCACCTCCTATTCTAAATCCAACCGAAGCTACAACAAAAAAACTTTAAAAAGGAAAGTTAGTTGGGGACAGTAAGAACAAAATTAAAATTACAATTCTGGGTAGCTCTTTATCAGGGAAAACGTCAATTATCAATAAATTTGTCTATGGAACGTTTGAAAAATAGCACAAGGCAACCGTCGGGATAGATTTCCTCTCAGAGAAGGTAAAACTAAATTAAACTGTTTTCACAATGCAGTTATGGGATACTTCAGGGCAATAGAAATTTAGATCTCTTATTCCTTCCTATCTGAAGGATAGTCATGCTATTATTGTGGTTTTCAATTCAACTGGTATATATTGCTAGCTATATAGATATTTATTCTTTGAACGAGGCGGAAAAAGCTCTGATTCCTCTTTGTCATCAGCATTTGGGACAAGTTCCCTACTTTTTGGTAGGAAGCAAGCAGGATTTGTAAAGTGAAAGCAACATTGATCAGCTGGCTATCAAGGTAGCACAGGAAAACAAAATGAAATATTTTAAGGTTTCTGCGAAATAAAACTTTGGAATATAAAGTCTTTTCTACCAAGTTGCATAGGATATTTTCGAAGACAAAGGAATAGAATATTGAATATTTCATCAAAAAAATACATAGATAAAAGCAATCGTAGGAATGATCATATTTTGTCAAACATTTAAGTTTTTTTATACGTTATACCCCCTCCTCATCATATCTCTTTTCCTCTGCCTTTATCGAAAGAGTACTACTCAAGGCTAATTCTTTTGGAATCTAGAGTCACTCCTCTGAAATTCTACTAAGGACTGCAAAATCTTCTTGAAGATGGTCTGGATATTGGTTTGTTCTCCTTGTTTTATTTTCCATCGCAGGGTATTCCAAATGACAGTTTCGGTATGGGTGGTTTTTTCGGTATTTTTCCCGACTCTTATTCTGAAGAAACCGATTACTAAGAAGTTTCTATTTTATACTCATCGCTAATATGAATCTCTTCGTTATTATCGATTGAATTATTGTCATTTAGCTACTTCAGGACCTGTTTCATCTGTCCAGTCTGATTTAATAAACATCTTTTTTCTCCAGGAGTCATATCACTTTCGGGGCGTTCTCGAAATCTGGTTAAAATCTGACTTTTTTCGCTTTTATAATTTACGCTGCTTTGAGGCTTTTAGCTGATTGAAAGTGAACAGTCATAATCTATCTCGCTCTAAGGTTGCCACTATTGAGCTTTAAAAATCGGAACACCTGTCTGCCTACTCTGATTTTGTGGATATTTCACGGAAACATGTGCTTGGGAGTAATCTTCACTGTTTCCTAGTTTGTAACTGATAGAATCATTGTTTTCGGATTAGTTTGGATAAGACTGGGATGATTAATGGTTGCTGTATTCTATATCGATCTTTGGAAGGCATATTTCGTAGAATGGATAGCATGGTCTTTGGTAAATAGTGAAAATTGGTTCAGTCTATCTTTCTTACCGATCTGTTTTCATTTTTGATAGCTATTCGAAGGTATGCTCACTATATAGGGGCCCTTGATACATATTATACTTTGTGAGTGCATTATGTGAACTGTGAATCCTTTACACTTTAGGCTATTAAATTCTTTGAGAATGAGCGATTCTGTTAGAAAACTGCGAGTTTTCAGTCAAAAATTCCTTTCTGTAATCATTAGCAGATGCCAACAGATTGGTTTAATCTTTGCTAAGTTCCTAGACTTCCTAGCATACAGAATAAAATCGATACTAGTCACCAATTATCCGCAATTACAGATTGAATTAATTAGCCAATGCTCTGAACAATTCCTAAGGTTAACATTCTACATTTTCAGACTATTAATCCTCATTAGGAACGATCCCAGTTTATGCAGATTGAATTCTTTCAAGATTACTGGTAAACATAAACTTGAGTCTATTTTTTAGGATTCCGATCATAATTATATCTACAAGTTGATTTTGTTCTAAATATTTGGTTAAGATTGCAGAACTTGACATGTTCTATAGAAGATACTTTTCAGATGGATTATTAGAAAATAGTGTTCCTCTGTGGTAATCTTTTATAAATTTTTCGGCTATTTGTACCCAGAATCTATTGTCCATGTATAGTTAGTTTATTATTTAGTCTTGACTGGATTTTAGTTCGCATAGTAGTTAGCGGAAATGTAGTAGCATGTCGTAGTTGTTGAGCATGCAGATGTAGAAACAGCGGATTGGAGCGAAGGTTGTCATATTTTCGCATTTGATGATATCAGGATCGATGTTACTGTCATTCTGATTCTTTTCCATGGCTAATCCAAAACGAACATCATTATTATACCCATTTATACGAGGATTTATCTGTCCATTCATTTTCGGATTTTTTTCCGACTATTTCTGCTACAGGGTAGGAGTTTCGATCTAGATTTAACTCATCTGATCTAACTAAGTACAATATATTTGAGATTATGGAAGTTGTCTCAAGAGTTACGATTTGGTACGGGTGATTTTGTTCCTTGGAGTTTCGGTCTATTATTATTATTATTATATGTATTGTTGACTTCCGGTCATGGAATTGATGAGTTGGCAGTTTTTCATTGAGATTAAATGGTGAGTTATCTACTCATTGTTGCTGTCTTTTGAACATTTATCACTGTTTTCCTTCACGTAACCTTTCAAACCTTTCAAACTTTCATGACACAAATAGGATTAGTTTGAAGTTTGAGAATTTTTGAGCCGATTTTCCTGCATTGTACCAACACTATTAACTCCTTTCATTGTATCAGTAAAAACTGGGAATTAAGAGTCAATTCTAGATTCATTTTCATAAAGCACTGAAGTAGGCATTTTAAAACCACTCAAGCTTGTACTATCTAGGATCTGTTCGCTCTGTCCAGATCTAAGGAGTAAGAAACTTTCCTTTGAAGGGACTTTTATCAGATTTTAGGGAAAGGTTGATAATTTTTTGTCCTAGATCAGATAGGATTCTTTGTATCTGCTGGAGTTTTAGCTTTCGATGTTTTGTTCGTTGACCACTTTTCTGCATTGACTTTCTAAGATGTTCAGAGCGTTGAAGTTTTATTTGCAGTTTTATGAACGGTGGGTTGATATGGTTGGCTCTTCGAAGATTTTTTGGCGACTGGCTGCTTTGGCCAGCGAAACTAAGTCTAGCCTGTCCTTTAAAGAGGATAGCATATAGGTTTACCCATTTTTTAACTTTGCGTTTTCAGAGTTGATCCCTTTTAAAGACTTCACCAGCATTGGATGTCTAAAACGCTAATTATGCCTTGCCATCCCATCCTTTGACTAGATATTCCTTTTAAGTTCAGCATTCTACCTCAACAGGATTTGATTCTGACCATAGAGATACTAATTTTTCTTGATAAGACTTTCGACGATATTTTCAAGATAGGTAAGTACATCTTGAGTTTCTTAATCAACTTTGTATAGGTCATGTATAACAGTTTTGCATTATTGTTGATATTGATGAATTAGTTCTGTTTCTTTGTTTAGTTTATTTGGATGATGGTGTTAGGAGTTTGTGTTTTGATTTTGGTTGGGTTTTTTTGTTTGGAGGGTTTTTATCACTCCTGGTTTGCGTTTCATTGGGATTTTTTGTTTTGTTTGCTTTTATTTCTTATTTTAATCTATCTAACGAATCATGCTTGGCTAGCCTGCGTATATAGGTTACTTAGCTTTTTTAACAGCTATTTTTTTATTAGAAAACTAATAAAGGAGTGGGAAAAAAAAGAATTAAATATATATTCATACATTAGTTACTAAGCTGATGATCTTTTATATAGCTTAATGAACTTCTTTTTTCATTTGATAGCTGATTTGTCACAGGTTAGTTAATGTCTCTGTAAAAATGATTCAAAATGATAATCAGACAATTCTCATTACTTAAATCAAGCTCAGTTTGCACAATCTTCGGCCCATTTATTTTAATCTCTTATCTGTGCTTCTTATTCCGGGGTAAAATCATTCACGATTCCAAACATCTGTCTGATTTCTTCAGGGGTTTTTCCTAAATTTATCATCAGAAAAAATACCTTTAATCATGGTTGCAACTTTTGCACAGCATAGTTCGATCAAAGATTTAATATCGAGGTAGTTAGCAGCAAGCAATAATTATAATAGTTCCTCTTGGTTGGGCAAATTGATGAATTGCTCATCCCAGGGGTCTACAAGCTCTTTCAGACTGTTTTTGGGCAGTGGTTTTTCGATTTATGGTGGATCGTTTGCTTTGTAGTGTTCGGAGTATTAAATTATTTTGCGAAGAGGAGTTGATTTGACATTTGGGAGGAAAATATCTTACTAAGTGCCTGTGTCTTCAATCATGTTTTTCAGGAGTTGTGATTTTTTAGCTATTTGTTCATCAATTTAGAACTTCTGACTATCTGATGCAATGAGTGTGACTTTGCTGGCTTGCATATTTTGAAAAGAAGGGATTCTATTATTTTTTTGATTATTAATTATTCTTTGACTATTTTTTCCTGATTAAATGTATATTTTTGAATCGTGCAAAATTTATTTGATTTCCCCCATTTTTTGACAATTCTTTTATCAAATAGAAGTAGACATGCAGCAAAAATGAAAAAAAACCAATGACCTTTAACTTTTTAATATTTAATATCTACATCTACATCTATAAACATTCAATATTCAATGAAAAAAAGTACCAGGATGGAAGTATATTACGAAAAAATAGGTCTTAATTTTACTCTTCTATCAACTTGAAGAATAATCAAGAATTGGGGGGGGTATATAAATTGATTATATTTTTGCGATAGATATATCAATGTAGGAAGAGTAATTAGCAGACTGCCAAGTGGAGGAGCAATGGAAAAATATGAAGTGGACCCAGTCTATCTGGAAGGATGTGTAAAAGAAATTCTCTCCGGAGAAAAGACTCGATATAACGGAAAGACTCAACAGGGACCATACTTCAGTGGGATAAAGGTAATATGACATTCCCCCGCTTTTGAAAAATTAAGTTGTTTTAGGTGAAGAATTCTACCTCGAAGAAATCAGACCAATCTGTGTCTAAAAGAAATACGTATTGAATCGAATTATCATATCCACCGAAGATATTCAAGATTATATTCAAGATTATGACCTTGATTCAGATGATGAATACTTAGTTCAAAATCTCAAAAATCCTCCTAAGAAAGCTTAAACGCGGCTTACTAAGAAAAAAGGTAAGCCAGGGTCAAAAAACAATCAGGGAAAAAACAGCAAAGACAGCATGGAGTTGGAGCTTTTGAATGAGAAGTTTAAAAACCGACTTGGTGCAGTTCTATAATCCCATTCTTTTTTAAAATTGCAGACTTAGTTTGGGCTTGGACAGAATGAAGTATAAGTCAAACTGTTGACTTTCTTATATGTTACAGCTTTTATTTTAAATAGAAGCAATCAAGAAATTTAGGCCTAAACTGTTTTTGAGACAATTAATGTGATAAATAAAATTGTAAAAATATTTAAAGGGCTAAAAGGACCTAGTTTTATGAATTCTGATCAAGAAACTGAAGTTTCTCCAACTTTAATTATGGATCTCAAAATATCTCTTGCGAAGCTTAAAAATTATGCATAAAAAAATGGCTTTGTGGCAACGAAATTCCCGAAATTCAGTCTATCTACAAAATATGATAGATATTTTCCAAGTATAGCCGTAAGACCACGTGAAAATCGACCGAGTTTAGTTCAGAGGCTTGAAAACTATTTTAAAGAGAATCCTTAAGAAGATCCTCAGGAACATCCGATGCTAATTGTCTACGAATCTAGAGTTGATAGTGATAAAGTCAGCACCTTAAGTTTTGCAAAGTGGATGCGAAAAAGAATGTAAAAGATGGTTTATTGTTGTGATGTAACTTCTTAACAAGTTTAAGTTGCAAAATGTGCTTACAATTTGGGATATGGTTTTGATCACGGCTTTATGGAGGCATTTGCTACGAATAAGGACTAGTATTACCCTAGAATTCAAAATGGGTGGAATTAACGATCCTAGCAATTCGTAGATATACTGATAACTGATACATACTGTGCTTACTGTATGCTTGACAAATATCGTCCAGATTCAACATAAAAGAGAATTATGATGGGTG